>VWZG01010131.1:35783-68018 GCA_013396735.1 Grallaria varia
GGGGGCACGGGAAGGGGTGGCGGGGGGTTTGCGGGCGCAGGGCAGACGGTGGGAGCGCAGCGGGGCAGGGTTGCTGCCCGGGGCGGTTCCTTCCCGGGCCTGGCGGCGGTGGGGCGGTGCGGGATGGGGACAGTCGGAGGGGACCTCTGGAGGTCACCCAGCCCGAGCCCAGGGGCAGGTGTCACCCGCAGCAGGTGACAGGGGAGCGTCCAGGTGTGTTTGGGATGTCTCGGAGATGGAGACCCCACACCCTCCCTGGCAGCTGTGCCAGAGCCGCCCCCGGTGCTCATGGAGCTGAAACTCAGTTGAGGTGAAACTCCTTGGGTTTTAGATTCTCCTCGTCCTGTCACTGGGCACCCCGGAGGGGCTGGCACGCCCTCTTGGGCGAGGATGATCGGTGGGATCCCCTCTCTGCCTTCTCCTCCCCGGGCTCACCGGGCCCGGCTCCCGCGGCCTCTGCTGCTCACAGGGATGCTCAGCGGACCCTTCTCGAAGGGAGCCGTGGGAGCGGGGCTGCCCGGCGGGGAGCGGGCACCGGCCGTGGAGGGGCCGGCCTTCAGCTGCTCCTTGCAAACCCTGACAGGTCCCGGGAGGAGGAGGCAGAGCGGCAGGACACGATGGAGCCCCTCCCGAACCTACCGAGGGCTGCTTGTCTCCGGCCTTGAGGGGCTCTCCAGCTCCTGATTTAAAAATAAAAGACCAACACGAACCCCTGACATGTGACATTCAAATGCTGTGGCCGTGCTGAGAACCAGGCAGTGCTGTGAGATTCCTCCTGCCCCCCAGTCCCCGGCTGCAGGTGGATTTCCTTTCCCGCCGGCTTTGCAGGCTCTGGGAAAGGTCATCTGGCGTGTTGGGATGTGGCTGGGGAGCGCTGCCAGCACCCCCTGCTCTGCTGGTGTTCCTTTTCCTGGTGCTTGGAGGGACAGGGGGGCTGTTCCCTTTGCTGCCAGCTGCCTCCTCTGCTCGCTCTAATCGCTGTTCCTCCTCCCACCAGACTCCTCGGAGTTTAACTCCACACTGAACAAGCAGGGGATGTAGAAGAGGGAAGATGCGAGTGCATTCCATGTTTTAACTCACAGCGGCTTCGGTTAGCTTGGTTTGGGATTTTCATTGTGACCTCAGGAGGAAGTCTGAAAGTGTTGGTTTGTTGGTTTGCAATCATTATAGTTGAGCTGAGCTGTGCAGACTGTGCTTGTCAGCCCCTCAGTTCATTAGACAGACATGAGGAGGGGCTGATAGTCCTTGTGGTGCATGGGTCTCTATTGCCCTGCTGTGGAGATACTTTTGGGCTTTCTGCAGGGGGGTTGTTTTAAGAATTGACAACCCAAAACTCCCCAAAGTCTCAACTTGTAAAAATGTCCACACATGGGGACTGAGGGCAGTTAGGACACTTCTTTTAGCCCCAAACAGAACTTGCTTCCATCTCCAACTAATCCCACACCTCGACCAGTGAGGTTGGGTCACTATCCTCACCTGACACCCTCTGCCTGACTAAAGGGACTGCTCTGCCCATTCCCCACAGAAGGGCTCCCTCCAGCTTGTCCCCTCCAGTGCCAGTCCCCGGTGCCACCTGCTTCCAGGACATCAGCTGGGGGCTCTGCTGCCCGGTGTCCAGGCATCTCCCACACCATCTGCAGTAGTTTCACTGTCCAGGCAGAGGCTGAGGGAACAACATCCCCAGCGCTGTCACTTGTGCCATGGCTGGAGCCCAGAGCTGTTGATCAGAGAGACTGCCCACAATTATTGATAGGAGAGACTCTGCCCACAGTTATTGATTGGAGAGACTCTGCCCACAGTTATTGATCAGCACTGCCGGGCAGTGACAGTCGGGGCTGCCCAGAGAGGCACCTTCGGGGCCGTTGTCGCAACCCTGGTTTGATTATTCCCGTCCCCTCCTGGGGCTGTGCCAGTCCCTGAGCCCTCTGATCGGCGCAGTCAGGTGGCACTGGGCTAATGAGGTGACGCCCTGCATGGGCAGCACATTGTCAGGTGGAAGAGGAGACCCAGACAGGCCGAGGGAGAGGTTTACGGTCTTTTCTGTCCTCCCAGCCATGGATAGGAAGAAGGAGCAAACAGAGAAGGTACAGTATGCCCACGCTTCCATGATTAACATCCATCTTTTCTTCCCAGCCCCACTATTCTTTCATGCCTCAGTAATTCCTCCTCCTCTTGTTTTTCTCTTTTCCTTCTCCAGAGTGCTCTCACAGCTCTTGCCAGGTCCCACAAAGAGCACAGGGCATTTTCCCTGGGGACTTTGTCACCTTGCCGATTTAGGTCTTTCTTTCTTTCTTCTCTGTGCTGGGAGGAGGTGTGGGGACAGCTATTTTCTCATTGCTTTGGAAATCAAAGGGAATGTTTTCTCTGGCTTTGCATCCTCAGTGCACTGACAATGCAAAGTCCGGAGTCCTGCAGGAGTGTCTGACTCAGTAGATCCAATGGAGAGCGAGGTGCAGAGGGAAGTGGAAACCCTTAGAGTACAATTTAAATATCTTCAAGCTGAAGGAAGTTCATCTTGGTCACCCAAGAGGATGTTGTTATTCCTTTGGGGGAAAACTGGCAAGCTTGAATTTGAATTTGCTCTGTTTTATTTCTCTGCCCAGGGAAGGGGGTTGGTGATTTCTGAGGCTTTTGCTCCCACACGACTCCAGGAGCCTGTTGGCATCACCCACAATTTCCTGAACAGTCAGAGAAGCAGCATTTTAATCCCACCCCAAACTTAGCTAAATTCTGTCTCCTCAGAGCCAAAAGGGTAGTTTGGTTTGGCACAAGGGTTCTGTTTAACTTTTTAGCCTTATGCTGTTGTAAGAAACAATGAAAGTTTCTGACAGTACCTAAGATGATTATTTATTTCACAACTTTCTTCGCACTTACCATGGGATGGAAGGGTTTGACTTTGTCAAACACATGGAGCCTCTCGGCTGGAAGGTGCCCAGTGTGGGAGAATACCCCAGCAGCCCTTTGTCTGAGAAGCTGAGAGTTGGGAGATGGAGTTTCTCTTTTGCAGCCTTCCTGGATGCCCTGCATCCTGGCCAGCACACAGTCATGCTCTGCTCCCAGGCTGGGATGGAGACTCCTAGCCCCAGGTTATTGTACACACACCAGGGGGAAGTTCTGTCTTGACGTGTGCTCTGTGCTTTGCAGGCCAGGCCCTGTGGCCTGCTGAAGCTGACGAAGGCTCTAGGCAAGATCCCGGGCAGATTCCAGCTCCACCAGGACGCACTGCCCCAGCTGCCCGTGCCACCGCTCCAGCAGACACTGGACAGGTACCTGCTGACCCTGCAGCCCATCGTGAGCCAGGAGGAGCTGAGCCACACGCAGCGGCTGGTGGCCGAGTTCCGCAAGCCGGGAGGCGTCGGGGAGAGGCTGCAGAAAGGCCTGGAAAGAAGAGCCAAGAAAACAGAGAACTGGGTAGGTCTGGAGCACCCCTGGCTCTGGGAAGGGAGGGTGGAGGGCACCTCACCCATGTCCTGGCTGCATCCACTGGCACCTGTGTTTTAATGGCATCACCTTCACGGTTGGTTTGCTGCTGAGCTGTGTGAGCTCCTCGCCAGGACTTGGGTGAGCAGAGGTTTAGGGCAGAACAGGGAGTTGCTGGCCCTGCCTGAACCTGCTATAGGCTCTGTCAGCATCACACAGCTGCCCTAAGAAGTTGAAGGAAACCCTCTGCTCAAGTCCTGCACAAAGAACTCCTCCTCTGCCTTGCTTAAATCCCCCTCTCCCCTGCTTAAATTCCCCTCTCCCCTTCCACCTGCAAAGCACAAACCCTGAACTGTTTGTAAAAGCGTGGGGCAGAGCTGGGGGCAGGATGCTGAAACCTGTGAGCCACGCTCAGGTCAAACAGCAGCAGCTCCATCCCTGCATGATGCCTTTCTCCATCCCAGCTCTCGGAGTGGTGGCTGAAGACAGCTTACCTGGAATATCGCCTGCCAGTTGTGGTCCACTCCAGCCCAGGTGTGGTTTTACCTAAGCAGGATTTTCTGGATCGACAAGGTCAGCTCAGGTAAAGTCCTTTTGTGCCTTTCCTCAGGTTACAGATGGGATGAGGTTTCTGTGCTGGATGAGGATGAGGGTGTTCAGGCTGATTGGGAAAGAGTAATTATGTGGTCCCCAAGTCTGAGCTGTCTGTGCTGTGCAAGAGGGCTCTAAGGGCAAGGCTGCCAGGCTGTAAGGAAACTCCTGGTTGCACCAGTCTAAATATTTAATTAGGGGAGAAAACCAAAGAGTCCAGTGGTTCAGGTATTAAACAGGGACTAAACACCTACATATAGGTCTGCTCTAGCACAGATCTTCATTGCAAGATGGTCAGATCACTGGGTGGAGGCACTGTGAGGATGTATCTGAGCCACTAAGATTATGTGTACATTTAAAGGAGCCATAAAAAGTAGGCCAGGCACGTAAGGGAGATCATCCAGGAATGCCTCTGGAGCTTCCTGGTTTATAGGGATGGGAGAGCCTGGCAGTCACTGTCCTTCAGTCTGTTCCTGCAGGAACTGTCCCCTGCTGTGTCATTTCACTTGTGATTTATGGTTTGGGAAATCTGACAGTGACCAGCCTCTCCACTCCAAGTTCTTCCTTGCAGTCAGACCCTGCCATGCCCTCTCTTCCTTGTGGGCTCCCTTTAATTTTTAACCACCACTGTGAGTGTGTTGAATCCACCTGCAAAACTTTAGCACTGACCTTTACACAGATACCTTTGCCACAGTTACCAGTCAGCACTGCCCTGGCAGATCAAATGTACCAGCCAGGGGATCAGTGAGGAACAAATCCTCCCTCCCACTCCTGTGATACACCTGAGCAGAGGATAAACCTTACGACAGTGCAAGAGCAAACATCTTTGAAAGCTCTGTGATATTACTCCCTCTTAAGTTGTCCAAACAGCAGGTAAGACCTGGAGAACTGCCAGTGCCCCAGCCAGTGGAATTGAGAAGCTGCCTGAGAATGTGGGCTCTCCTGTAAAACGACAGTCTAAATGTGTGTTTGGGTAGTTTGTGGCTGCACAAAAAAGTCTGACAGTGAGGCTTGAGACTAAAGCTGCAGAAACCAGAAGGCGAATTTAAAAAGTAGTGGTTCTCCACTCCTTAATCTGGCAACACTGCTGGCTGAAAAAGAGTCAACCAACCTCTCCCCCATCTCCTCCTGGCGCCCAAACTCTGCTCCCAGGCTGTTACTCTCTGGAAAGGAAAACATAGGCCCTCTCACTGGTGTTTCCCTCAGATTTTACAATAAGGCTGAGAACTTTTAATTGAAAACTACTTTGCAGGATGTCTCATTTAACGGCCCTTAGGTTCTTGGAGTTGTGACCTTTGATCTTTCCTAGAGATGGGTGGGCTGAGCCAACTTAAAGGACACAGCCTGCAAATGCCAAATGCTGGCACCCCCTGACCACAACCTCTTGTCCCAGTGACCACCTGCCCCCTTTCCCTCATGGATGGATGGGAGCTCCCAGGTCAGAGGAATCCAATCTGTCCCTCCCAGCTAAGCAGTTTGATGTGACTTGTCACAGTCTGCTGGCATTTGCAGTGTTTATGTGACCCTGGTAAACACAACACCTCAATGGCCACATGCCTTTAGTGCCAGAGAAAGGTTCTTCAGAGTCGCTGTTTTAATGCTGAGACTCAGAACTCAAATGTGATAAAATCCTCACACATCAGTAACAAATGTTGCTGTTAGAGGGTCATTCATGGACTCTGGACTGAACCCTTTCTTTAAAGCTGTCCAGAGTTCCTTGTTTATATAGTAAGAGACATAAAAAAACCCAAGTGCCACATGGTAGGAGTACTCAGGAATCTCAAATCACAGCCCAGAGTGGCTGTGTCAGTGAACCAGAGATGGGCACAACAGGGGCTTGGCAGAAGGGCTGGGCTTTCTAAGGAGCAGAGAGCAGCTCTGCTAATCCTCCTCTGCACGTCCCTCAGCCCCACATGGTCTGTGCCTGAATCTCAGCTTGTTACCTTTGGTATTTTTCCAGGTTTGCTGCCAAGCTGATCGAGGGCATCCTGGATTTCAAGTCCATGATTGACAAGTGAGTTATTTATCCTCCTGACTGCTCACACGTTCCTTACTGTCACAGAGAGGCTGAGCCTCATCCATAAATCTCCCTTCCAAACAGAAAGACAAGAGAAGACAGTACATACTTGAAAAGAGATTCTGTAATCCTGGCACTGCTCACTGCCACTGTCACCACTACTGGGAAAAAAGCAAACTTACTTTTCTTCCTTCGTGTTCTTTGTTTACCTTAATACTTTCGTTGGCACTATGACATGCTTGGAGGGAGTGAGCCCAAGTGACAGTCCTGTGGAGCTTCATGCTTCTGTCTACTCACAGGACAAGCTACAGCTCAGGCAGCAGGAATTTGTTTCTCTCATTTTGGGCTCCTGGTGTTTCTCAGCTCCCAGCTGGATGGGATGAGCTCTAGAGAAATTTGTGCCTCCCTTACCCTTTTTCTTTTAGTCACCAACAAATCTCTGCTGAGCGTGCATTATTTAAGGTCCAAAAATATGTTAACCAGCACCAACAGTGAGAAAAGGCTCAGGGCTAGCTGTGAAAAGGGTAGTTGGAATAGGACTGCTAAAGTGAGTGATTGAGCCCCAGCCTAGTTAATTACTAAATCAGCACATCAGACACTCATCACTCAAAGTAAAGTAGGTCCAGAGATTTCTCTGGTGCCACAGAGAGGATGGTGCTTTTTCCCTTCCCAAATGGAAGGCCAGCAAACAGACATTCTTTTGTGGCCCCTACTAAGAAAGCTGATAGGAGGAGGAAGGACATTTTTTGTCTCACCAGCACCTTTAGGTCTTGCTGGAGCAAGTGACAGCAGCTCAGAGCGGAGCCTGTGCCCTGTGTGAGGAGCACAGATGTGCTCACACTGATCTGTTTTCTCTCCCCCTCCCTCCTTACCTTGCTGTGTCTCCAGTGAGACCCTTCCTGTGGAGTACATGGGTGGGAAACCCCTCTGCATGAACCAGTACTACCAGATCCTCTCATCCTGCCGCATTCCCGGGCCCAAGCGCGACTCCATTGTCAACTATGCCAAAGGCAAAAAGCAGTCCAGACACATCACAGTGGTTCACAACTTCCAGGTATGGCAGCTCCTGGGCTTTCCAGGTGTCCCTTTCAGCTAGTTGTGATCCAGAGGAAAAGGAACAACTCAAATTCTCTGCCCACAAGGTTTGCCTCACCAGGGAGTCATTCTTGCCACCTTTATCCCCTTTGGCCAGCAGGGCCAACTGCTGGAATTACCATGTGTGAGCAGCAAACTAGGAGGCAGAAAAATGCTTCCTCTGTTTCTTGTCCCTGCAATTCCTGTCTCTCAAAGCCCAGAGATCATGTCTGGAATTGGAAACTGCAAGTGGAAATTGGATAACAAACCCTCCCACCACAGCTTGGTCTCAGAAACAGGAATTCCTCGTGTTTTGGCCCTTGTTACCACGGTGTATGAGCTTAAAACTAGGACTATATTTATGCCCTGCAAGGGAAGCTGGACTTGGGTCTCTCAATTCTGAGTATCCTTCAAAGGTCTGCTTAAAGCTGAGTTCAGGTCTTACCTTCTCAAAGTAGCTGTTGCCTGTTTCTGGGGCTGGACAATAACAAGCTTCTCTCATTCTCTCTGTCCTTGTCCACTCTTCTCACCTTCAGTTCTTTGAGCTGGATGTTTACAATAGTGACGGATCTCCCCTGACCACCGACCAGCTCTTCATTCAGCTGGAGAAGATATGGAACACCTCCCTCCAAACAAACAAAGAGCCTATTGGCATCCTCACCACCAACCACCGAAACAGCTGGGCAAAAGCCTACAACAACCTCCTGAAAGGTCTGTAGAGCCCCTAACACTGCGGGTGTTGCTAACAAACACTGCAGGTCCCTGAACTACCAACACCACCACTGTGCTCTGCTCAGTTCTTTGTAAGCTTGTTCTGGGGCGGGTAATATGAGCTTTCCACCTCAAAGAGCAATCAATGCAAGGCATTGCTAATTTTTGTTTGGGAGGTACAATTCAAAAGCTGGAGTTTGGTTTGTCAGATCTGCAGTTTGTTGCCTTGCACATGTAAAAAAGTATGAAAAAAGCAGGGTGAATGCAGCACATTCACACCTCTTAAGAGCTGCACACACCCCTACTGGATTACAGCACTGCGTCCTCCAGACCTGCTCTTTCCACAAGGTCTTCAACTCCCCTTCCTTATCGGTGGCTCATTTCTCTCCCAGACAAGACCAACAAGGAGTCTGTGCGTGCCATTGAGAAGAGCATCTGCACTGTGTGCCTCGATGCCCCCATGCCCCGGGTGTCTGAGGACATCTACAACAGCCGCGTGGCTGCGCAGATGCTGCACGGCGGCGGCAGCCGCTGGAACAGCGGCAACCGCTGGTTCGACAAGACCCTGCAGGTGAGTGCTGCTGCCCCAGAGGTGCTGCACGTGTGGGTCTGCAATCTTTTCTCCTGCGACTACAGAGGTCCGAGAAATCCCTTCTGCAGGCAAGTTTTCCTCCTGTCAAGCGGGTGGAAAAATAAGGGAGGCGAGTTGCGGTGGGTGACGGTGAGACACTGTGGTTCCCCTTGCAGTCACCAGCACTCTGCTGCCTCGGGGATTTGTTTCTTTTACCGCCTCTGCCCACGCTTATTCAGTGCAGCAGGTCTTTGTGTTCCTTATAAATCAATTTTCTGCCTGCGGTGAACAATGCCTTGTCTGCTCAGAGGCAGCCCAGACGATGGGAGGTCTGCTCCAGGCTTGTCACTTCTCCTGGTTCTGCCAGGAGCTGCCCAATGGCGTTTTGTTTTGTTTCTTCAAACATAAGCTGCCATACCACAGCATCCCTCTGATCTCCTCTCCATTCAGTCTTCTCAAGAGCCTTCAACAGCAGCTGTTATTGAAGCTTTTCCTTCAGTAGTTGGTATATCCTAGCTTGTGGATTGTAGTTTCTTCTTGTACCTGCTGAACTCTTCATAATGTTTTCAGCTGTTTTGTTCCTATTTGGGACTCCTCATTAAAAGGATAATGTTTAGATGTCCCAGCTAATAGAAAAGGATAAGCCAGCACGTGTTAATGTTATTCCTGTATTATGTGTGCATCCAAGTAAACCACTGGACCTCTCTGTATGGCCAGGACACTGAGCACGCCAGTATATGTCAGGCACACCCTTATCCAGGGAATTTGGCAGAACTGTAACAGTGCTCTCAGATCTTCTGCAGCTGCTGAAAGGCTTCCACTGCTGTTCTGCTAAAATGAGACTTCTGTGTTACCTTTCAGTGTGCAAGGACAGGATCCGATACAAACAGGGAGACACAGATCTCTCTGGGTATCTCCTGTTTCACACACTGCATGTCTGCCTTCAACACAATCCTCTTGTGCTTCTCTCCCAGTTCATCATTGCTGAGGATGGCTCCTGTGGTCTCGTGTATGAGCATGCTCCCTCTGAAGGTCCACCCATCGTTGCTCTTCTGGATCATGTGGTGCAGTTCACGTGAGTCCTGCCTCCTCTGCCTTTCCTCAGTGCTGGGGACAGGTTCTAAACCACCTGCTCCCCAGGAACATGCCTCTTCACAGCTCACTGCCCAGGAATCTGTTCTGGAGCAAGGGATGTGGGATACTAATTAGGTGTTACAGTTCTTATATCCACAAGGAGAACTGAGTGGCCAAAGCTACTCTGATAGCACTGCTTCCAGTCTTGGGGAATTGCACCAACTGTAGCTCGAGAGACGTGTTTGTTTCTTCTTTGGGGCAGAAGGCACAGAAGACAATTAATTCACACCCTTCATTAAACACCTTGTTGGCAGCGTGAGGAATTTTTCAGACTGTAACTAGTGTCACAAGGTGTTAGGGAAGATCTGTGCATTTCTATCCAGGCTCTAGTGTTCAAGCTGAACAACAAGCTGACCTGTCAAAGGTCTGGTCAAAGAGAACCATTTCTCTGTGCAGGAAGAAACCCGAGGGGTCCACATCACCCACAGTTCATCTGCCAATGCCCAAAAAGCTGCGGTTTAACATCACCCCAGAAATCAAGAATGACATAGAGAATGCAAAGCAGAACCTCAACATGTGAGTATGAAGCAGTGGGGAGGTCAGTGAGTGACTGAGGGAGTAACTCATGTCCCCCTTTGGAGCATGTCAGTGGTTTAAATGAGGCTTTCCCCTCGGCAGCCAGGGAGTGTTCCCAGTGACTTCTGGGGTCACCAGCATTGCCACCTCAAAGAGCAATCAGTGCAAGGCATTGCTGAAAAGGGCTAAAGCTGAAAAGTACTAAAGCCACCTGCCAGGAATAAAGTCAAAGGTGCTGGAAAGGGGTAATTCCTGATTCATCCCATTTGCTCAGAAAGAGCAAGACCTTACTGGGATCCAACTAGAAATACTGGAGCATAAACACACACAGGCCCACCTGAGCTGGTGAAGATCTTCAGCAGTGGCCAAAAACATCTTACCTCTGTGGTGCTGCCCAAAGAGATCAGTGTGTGGTGGAGCTCTCTGTCCCTGCATAGGTCAGATCCACATGGCCTGGCTCAGATCCCTCTCAGCCTTGAAACGGCAAATCCATTCCTCTATGTTAAAAGAATGAGCAACAGGCAACTTCCTTTCTCTCCTTGCAGACTGGTCGAAGACTTGGATATCAAAGTCATGGTCTTTCATCAGTTTGGGAAAGGCTTTCCCAAGTCAGAGAAAATAAGCCCTGATGCTTTCATCCAGCTGGCCTTGCAGCTGGCATACTACAGGTAAGACCACTCATGGGTAATTCCTCAAACACAAGAGCCTGACAAAGGTGGCACAGACGAGTCTCTGCAGGGTCTTTCTGCCAGGGCAGACTCAGTGCTGTGCCTTTCCCCTCTGTGTCCCAGGATGTACGGCCACACCTGTGCCACCTACGAGAGCGCGTCGCTGAGGATGTTCCGCCTGGGCCGCACCGACACCATCCGCTCCACCTCCATGGACTCCCTGAAGTTTGTGCAATCCATGGACAGCCCTGACAAATCGGTGAGGAACTTGGAGTGAGAGGACTCCGCTCCTAAAAATAACAGCTGCTTATTTGGCTAACCCTGTGCCAGCTGCTTTCAGCTAAGTGGAACTGCAACTGCTACAAAACTGAGCTAAAACACAGCTTGAGATACGTATTTACACACCATGGGTTCCATTTGGCTTTCCTTTTGCATGCACTGAAAGCCTGGGAAACAACACGCGGATGTTTCCAATCCCCTCCAAAAGTCCCTTCTAAAAGTCTGTTTGGCTACACAAACTAAGTTCTGTTGCTGATGGATGAATTCTGTTCAGAGTGAACTAACACAGCCAAACCAAAACGATGTAAAAATTAAATCTAGTGAATGTAAAAATTAGTCTCATCCAGCCACACAGGGCAGAAATGCCCTCCATCCCAGAATAGCCAAAATGAGGTTTTCCATTCTGCAGAAAAACTTAAGACAGATCTGTGTGTTCTCAGGACCAGGAGAAAGCAGACCTGCTGAGGAGAGCCACGCAGGCCCACAGGGAATACACAGATATGGTGAGTGTCCTCTCTGCAGCCACACTTGGGGGTCTACCCAGCAAATGAGGGTTCTGGGGAAAGAAAAGACCTTAAGAGCTTTCGCTCCTGACAGAGGAATATGGCTTTTAGAGGTGCAAAGGTCTGACTCTTGTCTGACTGCTCTAAGGCCACAGACTGAATCCTTTCTCTCTCTGTCTGGGGGCTTAAGTGTCCCTTGTGACTGACCTAAAGGAGAGAATCATATATTACAATAGCTTCAGGTCATTGTTGCTGATAAATGCCAAAGTTGCACAAGGACCTCTTAAACCAGCAGGAATCCCTGGGCAGGAACTGTAAGGTTGTTTCTATTGATGTGCTTAATTTCACACTCCTTAAAATCAAGACCTGACTACTGGTCCTAAAGACTAGATCTAGTTTCCTTCTAACTTCCAACATTTAGAGATTTTTAGAAGTGTTCTTTCCTGTGACCCAAGGAAATGGACACTTTTGGTCACTGGCCTGCTGGCCTGGCTTTCATCTGCCCTTCCTTCTTTCCTCCCAGGCCATACGGGGCAATGCCATAGACCGGCACCTCCTGGGCCTGAAGCTCCAGGCTATCGAGGATCTCGTGAGCATGCCTGAGCTGTTCATGGACACAGCCTATGCTGTGGCAATGCACTTCAATCTCTCAACCAGCCAGGTAAGACAGAAGTACTTCCTCTGCTTCTCTTCATGCTTTTCTTCTCCACATTTCTCTTTCATTCCTTTCTGTTAGAAACTTATCTTCACATGGGGTCAGAAAGTTTTAAGTCAGCTGCCAATCCCATAAAGGTGCAGAGCAGACCTTACAGTCCCTCACAGCCTTGTGAAAACTAACAGAACCAAAGCCAGGATCACCACAAGTGTTTGGTTGTCTAAATGTAAGCGAGATCAATGAAGTCAGCTGCCAGCACAGCTTTGTTATCTGCTGTGCTCTGATTCCTACTGAGACAGTTCTACTCATGACTTACTACAAGCTTATCCTGGGGAGAAGCATTTCTTTGCAAAAGCAGAGGAAGACACATTGCTGCCAAATGGTGGGATCCAGCACATGTGTGGTGGGAGGTGGGGCTGACCAGACAGGCCCTTCTGCAGCAGTTTAATGAGATGAGGGTTCCTTCTGTCCACAGAGCTGTTTGCATTTGGTGGTTTCATTTCTCTCTGACTGGTCAGAAGGTTTTAATCACATTGTCTCCACAGGTCCCAGCAAAGACAGACTGTGTGATGTGTTTTGGTCCCGTGGTTCCAGATGGCTATGGAATCTGCTACAACCCTATGGAGGAACACATCAACTTTGCAATTTCAGCCTTCAACAGCTGTGCCGACACCAACGCCGCCCGCATGGCACATTATCTGGAGAAGGCACTGCTGGACATGAAGATCTTGCTCCAGGCTGCTCCCAAATCCAAACTGTAAGAGGCAAACACAATGCAAACGCTGCCCCAGTTAAAGGGGCTATGCCTCATGCACTGAAGTTCCCAATTTCTCAGACAATAAGTGAGAGAACAGCTGCCCCTGGAACCCAGGAAGGCTTCTAGCATTTGTTTTCAGCAAGAGGCTACACAATAGTCACCCACAGATACCAGATTCTGTAGTGAGAGGAAACAGTCTCAAGCCAAGGTAGAACTGGCCAGTCCTCTCCCATCAATGCAAAGTGCACCTTCCTGTCCTCAGAGACGACTCATATGGTTTTTACAAAACTTACTATAAAGGAATACAGAAAGTACAGTCCTTACCAGTATCTAAGTCCATTTGGTGAGGAAGGCAGTTCTTCAGGGAAAGCAGGGAATGTTTATTGTGCGATGCAACTACTGTTTAGTCTTCCGAAGAGCATCTTTCAAACTTGGCTGAAGATTTTTCTGTGGCTCCAGCAAAACTTCACCACTGAACTTCAGCAAGGGGAGAAAGAAGTCAAGGCAGAGCCGATCCAGTCTCATTAGAGTGCACTACACTACTTATCCCAGGCACTCCAACCAGTACCTGCTTTACAGGAATGTTCCCTTCCCATTGTTCTAGGATGTTGGGATCTCCCTACTGTTGCACTGACCTTATTAACAACATGACTAGCTACAAACTACAGTTGTTTTTGTTGTTGTTGCTGCTCTGGGCTTTTTGTTAAGCTTGCTGCTGTGGTCCTGTCATTGAACTTCCAGCTCAGCCTAAAGTTTTTTCCCCACAAAGCTTCTCCAAAACTCCTCTCACAGAAGTTTTGCCAGCTTTGGCTTTGTGTACCTTCACATCTGCAGAGATGAGAAGGGATTGCCTATGCATTCAGCAGGAAGGACACTTGCTAAGCTCTGTACCTTTCATTGTACCTTTCTTTGGGACTGAGGAAAAGAAAAAGATGCTGACCCTGCTTACCAGCCAGAAGGCCACATGCCTCATCTCCTTCAGGATTCACACATTTAGACCTTGCTTTCAGAAACAGCCTTTTTGTGCACAATGTTACGCCTGAGCTGTGAACAAATAAGGATGTTTCTGATCAGGAACTCCAAACATCCTTCCATTTCTGGCCCACAGAGTTAGAATCTGTTAAGGGCCAAAGGAAAAAACAGCTGCAGAATCACCCTTCTTTCACATCACTCTGCTTTAACAAGGCAGAAAAATCTTGAAAAGCAGGAAGAAAGCTGGGAGCATGTGGACACTGCAGATGTTTGTGCACTGTGGCAGCTACTGTTCCTGCAGTATCAGCACATTTCCTGCCACTCCTGGGAGTTATTTCTTACTGAAATACTACTCCAATTTGTGCCAGCTTTATTCTGCGAGAGAATTATCTCATGATACTGTTTTCATGTTCAGTTGACAAACTTGAGACAGTACAAGATGATACATAAACATGAACATACCGTGGTAGCATAGAAACTACTTCCAACCAATCTGCCAGAACCCAAGCTCCTGACTACACTTCCATTTAGTAAAACTGTGTGGTAATAGGGAATTCTTAATGCTAGGTCTGCAACAGGAATTCTGTATTTAAATTGCACACCCTTCAAGATGTGTCTGCTGGGACATCACCATAGACAAGAAGCACCAGGAGTGTGATGACCTGTTTTTTTTACAGGGAAATAATTGCAAGGGACATGATCAAAGTGCCTTAGTGAACAAAAGTCCAGAAATTTGCACTAAAGCTGTTTTAAAGAAAAAAAATCATTCTAATTTGCTTCTTCAAAGACACAAGCCACTGCTTTGCTATTTTTTTTCCTGAAATGATGTTATTTCAAAGCTTCTATCTTATACCTAAAAAACCTTAAAGAAGAAAACTTATGAAACTCACCTGCACAGCCAGTGATTGTATGAACTGTCACTTTCACATCATCTACATGGATTTAGTTGATCTTTTCGAAGAATCCTGAATGGAGTGAGACAGCCTCAAAACACAGATAGGAGCACTACAAACCTGCAAGCTCACACCCCTGCTTTGTTAACTCCTTTGCATCAATTAGACTGAAAACTGCAACAGGATACTCTATTATCAGACTGTAAGTGATTGTGTAAATAACTACAGAAAAGATCAAACCTCACTGGAATTACATCTGGGTTTATAGAGCCTTTTACATGGAAAAAATACTCCTTTTGCCAAAGCAATCCTGCCCCCATACTGAATCAGCCTCTGTTGCCAGGGGATGAGTTATTTTTCCCTGTCTGCAATGCCTTCAGGCACAAGCAGTGCCACTGAACTATTTGAGACTGGCCCTTTTCCACTTCTGTCTCCAAGGGGGAAGGCTCTTAAAGGCAAGTGCCTATTAAAGATTAAGCATAAGCATGTGCTGCTGTGACTGAAGCTCGGAAGATGGGATTGATCTGTCTAATCTGGATATCCCACTATCTTCAGCAGAGTACAGCTGCAAGGAGCAGACTGTCCCACTGAAAGAGAGACAAGATTCATAACCCACTCAATGCATCCTTACTGATACACAGAGCTGAAACTCAGATGAATGAAGCTGATTTTTGAAGTGCTTGAAAGGACACTAAAATTATTACAAGGTTTCTCATTTAAAAAGTCTTTTCTTGTTGTACAAGTTCTAAAATGTGACGTCCTGGTTCATACCTTCTAGATTTTTTTCAGTATTGACTTTTCTGATCACTTTATCAAGAGATGTCCAGTGTCTTAAGGGCAAACTTAGCTCCAGAAAAGCTACTGATTTGGAAAAAATAATTTAAGGAATTCATAGACTGAAAATATTCAGATAACTCTTGGGGTCTGAGTGCAATTTTTGACACAGCCTTGTAGTGTTGCATGCTTTGCTGGTTAGCTGTGTTAAATCCTGTTTGGGAAATGGGATCCATGTCGTGCAAAGTTCAGAAACGTTCGTTGAATAAACTGAAACACAATAAACAGATAAGTGCTATAAAAAGACTTAAATCTCCTTAGACACTGCAGAAGTTACATAACTGCCCTTATTGGGAGGATGTTTGTGTGGGGACAGCAAGAACAGTGAACCACAGCATTCTGTCACCTTCCTTTTATTGTCGTATCTCCATCCAGGCCCCTTGAGTACAGGGGAGGAATAGAAAGCAGCTGCTTGCAAAGCCACATATTCCAAAGAAAATATTCCATTTCAGAAAACTAGTTGCAGGAGACTTCGTACAAGTGTAGAGTAATAAGGCAGAGCTCAAACCTTTTTCCTGCACAGCACCATTTAGTTAAGAAAAATCCATGGAATCACTAAGGAATTTCTACTATATAAAGTATTGCAAAGATTTCTGAAAAGGTACAACAAAATGAGGCAGAAGATGCAGATTACAAACAACTCACAGAGAACAGTGGAGGGTTTATTACAGTGTCTTACAAGAGCTCTTCTTTCTCTCCCTCACTCCTAAGTTAGAATTACTGTAGGAAGCTTGGAAGACAACACGAAGTGGAACAGCTTTTTACACTACCCTGCTCCCCTTGAGGAGATGGACCCTCTTCCCTTTGTCTAGTTCTCCATAGGTGCTTCTATATATAGTTTTTCCAGCAGTTTGTCAAAACAGCTCAAAAGGCTGGGGAAGTGCTAAGCCACTCCTGAAACAATCCACTCTTTTCAGCCTTGGTCTTAGGGAAGAGAGTTGTGATCTCCATTCTGCCTAAGTTCACTTACAAGAGATATAAAGAGAAAATAAATGGTTTGGAAAGACATAAGTGATTAGTACCAGTTTTCAGACTAAAACATACAGTACCACCATGTCACAGAGCCCTGTCTGATGTCCTGTCTCATCCTAACAGAGCTGGTCTAACTCAGATCAAATGTTCTTGTGGAAGCTGCAAGATGCCTCTTTATTATGATGCACCTTCAAAGCAGATCCAGCGCTCGGGTCCTTCAGATGTTACAGGATTGCTCATGCTATGCAAATTCTAAACAGTTCTTTAGAAAACAAAAAAAATGTACTTGCTGTGACAACTGAAAACAGTTAATTTACTACCCATAGGTATTTAAACACAAAAATTTAAACAGCCTTCATTCCTGATCTCCTGGATCAGGATCCTTTCTACAGTTAACACTGGTTGTCCAACAGCAGCTCCCATTCCACATGAACACACAAACTCCTACAGCAACAGGCACAGATGAAAACTTAAAAAAATAAAATAACTAAGATGAACAGGGAAAAAAAAATCTTACTTCAAGCAGCTTTATAATGCAGGAGTCTGATTAAAGTGGAGATATTAAAACAGGCAGCAAGACTGAGATGTGACAGTCATTTTACCTCTGCTCATATGACTGCATCGAAGGCACACCGATGACCTTTGAGCCAGTTCAGAAGCTGTCCTTTATCTGTGAAAGTTCAAGTCAATTGTGCTTTGAATAAATACTTCTCTGCAGTTACACTTGAACTGCTGCATTATATACTAGAAATACAGAAAAGTGTCCATGCACAGCCCTGAAGCAGTCGGAGTATAGCCCTTGCCAGGTTATCTCATGGATCGCAGAGGTCGGAGCATCACCAGCACACAGAGATGGCAGGCACACTCCCACAGAGACACAGCATCCCGAGAGCCCACTGGCCACACGGAGAACCCGAATGGAAGAAGGACGGAAAGCAAAACTTGCCTGGAGCAGTTCAGCACTCAAGGCTACAACTGCAGAACCCCCCACCTGTCGAGCTCCTACAAGGAGCCTCTGCTAGGACACGTTCCCTGCTTGGAGTTCACGGCTGGATTCTAACAGGACTCCTCAAGGAATAATTCAGAGAGCAGCTGAGCTGGTTATTAGTCATTTGCCTTGTTCATTTATGGTTGTCACTGTGTTCACTCCTAAAAATCCCTCCCTTAAGCTTAAACAGGGAAAAAAAATAAAAATCCAGTGCTTAAGACAGAGACCAGCAACTGAATTTTGTAAGGCTTTGGGCTGACTCTTACTGGAGCACAGCACTGCTTGTAACCAATGGGCTTCCCAGTGCCCCCAGCACAACAAAAGCTGTACAGATCACAGCAACCCTGAGGTAATCAAAGTATAAAGGAAGAGATGCAATAAATGATAAATGTGAGATACGTGTGATAATCTTGCCACCTAGAAGAGACTCTGAGAAGGACACTCTTGCTAATTACACAACAGGAGCAGCAGTGGAAAAAAAATAAAGAGTCAGTATATTTGTGTTTTTCCTTTGTTTTACACACACACTCCCCTTAATTGGTATCCGTGCAGGCTTGACTGCAGAACTGTCACTAGTGTTAAAAATCAGATCTTTATAGTCTGTCTTTCTGTCTGTACAAAGTGCAGTTGGAATTGATTTTCATCTGCCAAAATGGTCGCAGAAAGGAAAGTCTTCCTCTCCCTTCTGTCTAGGTCACCCCATCCTAGTCCCCCTCCCTCCTAAGAAGTTTGTAAGAATTAAAAGCCCTACTTAAACATGATCAACTTGAGATTAGTTTTGTCATCTTCTTCCAAAAAGAAAAACCCGAAGAAAGAAAAAAAAAAGGCAAAAAACCAAAACACACAATCAACGCCTCACCCACCCCAAAAACAACAGGTCCATTTAAAAAAATAAATAAATAGTGTGTATATTTCATGCTGGAAAAAAAAAAAAGTCACAGAAAAGGATTGGTTTTTGGTTTTCCCTCCCCCAAACACGACACCAGGCATTTCCTCCCCCCTCCCCTGACGTAGACAGGATGGTACATTCGACCGGCAATGTGCATCTGTGTTGAAAATGAGCTTCTACTCCTGCACGGTCCCACATGCATCAGGGAGCATCCAGCTTAGCTGCTAAAGCAGAGCAAAGGCTTTCAGGTTTTTGGGTATGGTCCCTGCCTGTTCCTTTGGTCCGTCTGTTTAAAGGCTCCTTTGCTGCTCCCAGGTCTCTGCTCTTGTCTGTCTCTGGTGAACTCTGGTCCCGCGTTCCCGCGTCACTGGAGCTTCGTTCCCAGCTTGCGCTGTCTGTTCCTGCGAGGGTGACACGGGTGAGGCAGGGGACACCATCAGGGATAAAACCAACCAGGGGGAAAACACGGGAGGGTTAAAGGAAGGCCTTGCTTAGCTCCACGCAAAACTAAACCTGCGCCCGGCCACACCTTACACGGAGATCAGCTCTTCCCACTCTTCCCAATCCCAGTCATCCACCCCATCTCCAGCATGCACATTATAAACAATCCTTGCAAAAGCCACAGGCCAGGGAGCTGAAATATTTCATATATGACACATTCTTAAAGCTCACACTCCCCAAATTCACCTTTCAGGTGCAGTTGTTACCCCTCAGCTGGGTATTTCTCTGGGCTATTCTACCCACGGCAGCAACTAAACATCAGAAAATTTATTAATAACTGCATCTAATGAGTCAAACCAGCAACAGCTCCCCTGCCGCCCCCCAGTAGAACTTACCTCGCTTCTGCTCTCGTGACTGTGTACTCAAACCACAGGATGTTAGGAATGAGGCTGGTGTCTCGGATTAAAAAGAACTCTGAAATTGGCCTGAAAATGGACAAGGTGGTGGAAGGGGGGAAATAATTAGGCTTTCTCCACCATGGCTTTGGTTTTAAAAACAAAGGAAAAACCAATCAAACAATCCCCAAGCAAAACAAGCAAAAACAAGCACAAAACATGCTCCAGAATTAACAGTACTATTCTAGCACTTCAGGCTGGGAAAAGGATTCTTTGTCACATTTAATCAAACAACTCCTTTTTTTTAATTCCTTTCCTTAATACAATATTTCCACGCTATATTACATGTAAATAGCTTTGCAATTTTACCAGGTCATCAGACATTCATTAAGAAAGGTCTGCTCTGCTTGCAAAGCTCCTCCAGCTCTCTGCCACACCTCAGCTATAGCAGGGCTTTACAAATGTAGCAGATGATTAAATTCCCTCTTCCCCACCCTTATCAGGGACATATGATCCTTTGTATAAGCATGCACAAGAAAACATGGAGGAACAAGTAGGTTACACAACAGTCAGCATGCAAAACTGGGACAGAGCCCAGGGACTCTCATTTCTAACATCTGTAACAAGCCTGCACAGAATCAAGAGCCTTACCACGCAGCTATCCTCGGGAAGAGAGGAGTTAGGATCTCTTGTGTGAAGGCAAACCAGGCTATGGCCATAATGCTTCCTGCCACACCTCCGTATAGGACTTGGCTCCAGGTGTGGTAAAGCAAATAAACCCTGCAGTGGAAGAGAAGAGTCACCAGGCAGGCTCGAAAACAACAGGAGTCAAGACTCTGAGCTGGGGTTTCACTGGACCCACAGATGCTCTGAGGGAGTTATCCTCCAGATGTTAAAAGTGCATGTCTTTTTTCAATAAAAAGCTGGCAAAAATACCGTGGAAAAAAACTGGGAAAACTCTCCACTGCTACAGCAGTTTCAGCTTAGAGCACTTCTGGCTTGAGCTTAACTCAATAATCCTCCACATTCTTCATCATCTATCTTTGGATGAGCTGAAGGACTGTTACTCTTGGTTCCCACAAGAGACTTTTCCAAAGCCAGTAACAGGACAAGCCCCTTCCAAGCCACCAAAGTTGGGGTTTAAAGACTTTTAAGAACATGGACAGCATTTTTGTTGTGGTTTTGGTGCTCACCAATGTGACAGGCATGAAGGCTGCACAGTCAGTGTGCTCACTGGGACTGCAGCCACTCAGAAAGCTGCACTGTTTGCCTCTTAGCTGTGTGCACGAGCTACATTCAAAATTCTTTTCACCCACATTACCATAAAGCCATTACAATCATCTTATCTGACCCTCTGCCTAGCACAGGGCACCTGATTTCCTCTAATCTTTTTTTAAAATTAGACTACATACTTCTTATGAATTTAAAATAATCAGTAATAAGGAATCAGCTGTAGTGTACAGTCAACTGTGCCAACAGGTAATTGCTTTCCTGTGAAAAATATGGCCCTATTTCCAGCTTGAATTTGTTTGTTTTCCAATCACTGGAGCTCACTTTATACTTGTGTGTGTGTGTGCATATAATTTTTTTTAAATCTACTAAAGGGGAAAAGAATAACATGATCAAAGTTTTGTTTTCTTTATTCACGTTAATACAAAACTTGCAAGTCAAACAGCTAGAAATGTTTTGATTAACTAATGCTCAAGCAAAACAATCAGACTGATCAACTGTAGCAATCCACATGCTGCAGATGCTGCTGTGCCAAGGCATGGGGCAATGCTTCCACGATTTGTGCTGGAAAGAGGGCGAGGATGGAAAAGCAGGATAAGGAATGAGAGGGCTGCTGGCTGTGCCAGGCCACGGGGCTGTATGAGAGCATAAGACAAACAGTTGCTCCATACCTACTATATGAGACTAGCAAAGCCACTGTGACGAGGCAGATGGACAGCACATGTCGCCATAGTAAATCCAGAAACCTCGCATTGTTTGTTTGGTGCATTCTGAAAGAGATGGAGAGCCATTAGCATGGGGCAGGGAGCTGAGCAGGCCTTCCCTCTGCCCTCTGTCCCTCGGGAAATCCCTGCTCCAGTGGGGCCATGGGCAACTCCATCCCATCCCAGCAGCAACCTGTCCCACTGGCAGCAGTTAAAGAGCAGCCAAAAAGCCACTGTGTGTCTCTCCAGCTTTTAACAGGGACTGCTGTGATGGAAGGCAGAATGCTCAGAATTACTGCAACTGATGTGAGAGGCACGTGCTCAGCAAATGCAACAAGGGAGCCAAGACAGCAGAGACTCCCCATCATCCACAGAGCCAGGAGGAGCTGGGAGTTCTGTCTTGCCATGCCCCGGCAGGAACCTCAGAAAAGCACAGCACAGCATGGAAACCCAATCCTTGGAAAGGGAGGTGAGCTGAAAACTCATGCAATTGGGCAGGTATTACCTAAAAGGTTGCAGACAACCCCACTGACAAACTGAGGAGACACATGAGAAAGAAGCTCTTCTTTCCTCCTCCCTATTCCCCCTCTTCCCTCACACTGGGGGACCATCCCAGCTTAGAAAAAGCAAACTGGGATCCTCATCCACACCCTTCTAGTTTTCAGTCTTGGTAACTCCAGCACTACATTCAGATAGAGAGAGACATTTTCCATCCACCAGGGCCACAGTAAACTGTGCAGGGCCTCGGATTTAATGCCCTTATTCCACTCCAGTGTCACCCACCAAGGGAGACACCTATTTCAGGTGTTTCAACATATTAATAGCCAAAACCTGACATGGAATGTTTACCTTAAATAAAGGAACAGAAAGGAATAGACAGAGAAAAACCACATGAATTGGGAGTGGCTGGACGGCATCCCATATTTTGTGGTCACTGTTGAATGGGCTTCTGGGAAGAGAAGAAGAAAGAGTATGGTCAAGGTCTACTCTGTACACAGCAGCTGGAACACTCCAGATGTGCAGCCAGAACACTCTGCTGGAATATGTGCACACAGTTCACAGGACACATCCCTGCCCAGACAGCTCCACCAGCCTTCTCACATCCAAACCCACCACGAGGCAAAGGGGAAAATACCCTCCAACCCCTCACAGTCAGCATCCCACTTGCTACTGCAGACACCACAACACCCTGGCCCATTCCCTACCTTCACAGGGCCGAGGCTCCCGGATTACATTTTTTATTAACCAGTTCACTCCCTCGTTGAACGCCAGCCCTCCCAAGAAAGAGATCTGCAAAGGCAAGACAGCTGTGTCACCCCCTCTAAAAGATCCTCCTGCTTATCAGGCTCTCTCTGTTGACAAAGCCCCAAATATTATGTTTCTAATTTTCTTTTTTGACTACTAGAGTTAAAACTGACAGATTCCAAATGTTCTACCCAAGGAAGAAAAGCATTTATTTTTCAGCTCACTTTGCATATTTGGCAACACACTGTGTATATGCAGCTTTTCAGCAGCTGACACATAGAAAGAGACACAAATGACACTGTACAGCACTTCTGCCAGGACACTTCTACAAGTGCAGAAAGTGACATTTTCTAACAGGACATGTTTTTTAGGGATTGGCTTTTCCCTATGACCAACAGGGGGAGTGCAGACACTGTTATTTGGGTAAATAGCTTAAAATAAAGGTAAATTTCTAGCCTTTCTGGCTTTTGCCTCCATGAATATTTTCATCTTGAAGTTGCTGCCTTCAGTTTAAAATGGATTCCCATTTGAGCTCAGCCAGACTGGTAGCATTTATTTTTACTCTTTAATTCCACAGTCCATACACCTTCCCTAAATTAGTCCTGCTGCTGTGATCAAATTCCCAGCTGGTGATGACACTGCCTCCCTAACACTCAATACCATTCCAGATGAGGAAGGAATTTTTCACTCCACATGCTGAGCCACAGGACAGGCTGCTGCAGGTCAGGCAGTGTCTCTCTCCAGCCCAGTGATGACTTCCCACATGAAGAACTGGGCACCCACCTCAATATCTGTCTCCTTACCAACACCTAACAATCCCTGCATAAACCTATAAATCTGTGCAATAGTTACTCTGGCTCAGTTTCTCTTTTGGGTCAACAAGAAACCTTTGGGTTACCAACACTTAACAGCTGCCTTTCCTAGTTAGAAGTCCCATTCTCAGGTCCCTCAAGCCACTGGTTCCCATGACACCGTGGCCCTGTATTAGAAATCTGTTGTCAAAACCCTTTCAGTGGCCCCTATCTGTTTACTGAGGGTATATGTTACAAGAGGTTTATACAGAATTTATCCACGAGACCGATTCCCAACTACCTACCAGAGCAGACAGAAAGCATTATGTATCACAAGAATTTGGACAGAAGAAAGCCTCTTCTGTCCCTGGTATTCAAGTCACAGTTGAGAAACAGCCTTCCCTCCCTCGGGAATCTGTTGGTTTTATTTTGTATCCCCTTTTCCAACTCAGTAGTTCAAAGATAGTACATCCTCCTGAGTTACACACACCATTTCCCACATATGCTGCCCAGCTTGCAGGAACCTACTAGTGCTATGATCCTACTGTATCTCGGGAGTGTCCCCACTCTGCAACAGCATTCTTTACTTCCTCAGACATCTCTCTCGATGGGTTTGGGCAGATAATGTGCAAAAAACACCAGAGAGCAACAGAGAAGTCAGCAAAGGCCAGGCAGCCTTTTAAACTGGTGCTGGTGCTAAGTGTCTCCTGCTGTTCTCTGACAGAGAGATGCCTTACCTAAGCTTGCACTTTAAAGAGAGAAAAACAAGTGTGAACACAGGAGCACCAGGTGACAAAGGGAAAGGCTTCTGTCATCAGGAGAGGCTGGGAAGGGAGAGAAGGACTCACCGTGTGAAGCTCTCTCTTGAATATGATGAGCGTTACAAAGCCAACAATAATGAATATTGGACCAAGACTCAAGTAAGCTAAAAGTTGACCAGAGAAATCACCTGGGGAAACAAAAAAGAGACACAAATCAGCTTGAACTTCACAGGTACTTTGCCACCAGAGTGTGGCCCAGTTGGAGCCCTGGATCACTGGGACCAGAGCAAGTGCCCCTGAGGAGCCGAGGCAAGGAGACAGCAGTGATCACATGCAGGCTCAAAATCAGGGAGCAGGGGAGCCTGGCATCCTTCAGCAGAGATTACTGCCACCCAGTTTACAACAATGACCACGGGTGTGGGCCCAGAGTCACTTTAATCCAACATAAGCACAGGCTGCTGCAAAAGAGGCAGCATCTTTCCCTCCCTCTCATTCATTTTGCCTCCCTATGCCAGCAATTACCAGCAAACACTCCCCAAACAAATCCTTTCCCACTCCCTTACTAAAATGGGTTCGTTTTCAGCTGGATCAGCTTCCTAACCTGTCTCACCATGTGTCTGCAAGAACACTAGCATTAGCAAAATGGGGTGGAAATAAATAGCTAAACATAGCAGGAGATAACAGGGAAATAAAGGAGACTCTGCCTTTTTAACCAGTAGCCCACTTGTATCACACAAAAGGGGCTTTGAGCCTCCAGCCCAAATAACTAATCATCTAGTTGCCCCCCAGGGAGAATCAGGGAGCAGCAATGGGACCTCACAAGAGGTCATAAAATCCCCCAAAACCTTCATCCTGAACCATCCCAGACACAGAAGTGGGCAGCAACAGTGGAGAGCAGCTGTGCATTTTGATTCAAGTTTCTCTTGCCTCCGTTCCCAGAAAAGGGACACATACAGAAGCATTTTGAGAGAAGATGGCAGCATAAATTCCACGGAAACAAAAAACCAGAGCAATTTTGCTCCAAGATCAGCAATTCGTATCAGAACAGCAAGAACTGCCTGCCCAAGAATCTTTAAAGACAGAAATCACCACAAATTCACTGTAGGACCCCAGTGAGCAATCAGAGAGGTGTGTATTTGGTGTATTGGTTCTCAGAGATCAGATTCTCTCCATCCCATCACTAAAGGATCAGCCCCCACATAAATTTATCCTTCCTCTCTCCTCTCTAAAGGAAACAGGATGCCTCTGCAAGGCTGAGCATTGGACTCATTCCTAGATCAATTCCACTGCAAGATACTGAGTCTCCCCAGCCCACGCACCCACATTTTAAAGCAGCACTTGGCAAAAAGGACTTTAACCTCAGCCACCGAGTGCTGGAGCCAATAAAGAACTTACTGCCCTGCTACAACAGAGTTCACGCTGCTGATGTTATTGCCACATAGCTGTGGTTACACCAGGTATGGTGCACAGGACCCTCTGGAATGCCAGACTCTGGGGTGCATTTGGGAACCAGCAACATCATCAGCAAGGATTACTAGCAGGAGTTTTAGTCTGCACCAGTGAAATTAGGAAGATTTGAAGGACAAAGCCCCCAAGCACACTGCGTTTTCACTGAACTGGGGTTCTATTTTGGTTTTAACCTGAAAAGCGTTGGAAGACTCTGAATTTGAAACTTTTCCTGCACCATATGGCAGGTTTGCCTCACATCAGGTGGGTTCCAAATGCTCCCAAAGCAGCACAGCAATGGATTGTGGTTACACAAAGGGAATGTAAGTGACAGGATCAGTTACCTGGCAATAGAAAATCAAGCCCCTTATGGTTTTATATGAATCAGAAACTCTCAAAATGAATCCTGTCTTCAAGGCATTCATGAGACAAAGCACTAGACAATAACTACCCTGAAAGCCTTAGGAATACTTTCCAAGAGCCTCCCTTCCAGCATTACCAGCTGAAGACAGCTCATTATCCAGGAATCACCATGTTTCAGATCATTCCCTCTGTTCATCCACAGCACATAAAGGCTCAGCACTTCCAGACTAAGAGCTGTAATTTTGACAAGTAGAAACCAAACCAGATTATTTATCTTCTTGGGGGTTCTATTTCTTGTGCAGACGGTGGAAGAATACTCAAGCAAGTAGCCTTTGAATTTAAATAGGATCAGCAGTACCAAATTCAAGATCCTCTGTTATGTTACATGGGAACGTTCCCAATAAACCAAACCACCCAGACTTCACAGGCACACATTGATTCTGCACACCTGCCCCTCCAACTTGCCTGGCTGTAGGAAACACCCTGGGAAACTGGGAAAATGGCAAGATTCCCTGCCATTCTACAGAGAAAAGGTTTGGCCAGGTTTCTCTCCCTAAAGACGCTGTCCAGTGTGAGAAGAGGAGATCCAGAAAGTCCCAGAGTGGAACATGAGTGGAGAACCAGAAACCATCACTCCCAGATGCTGCCTGCAGGTACCAAGTCCTTTATCAATCCTAACACAAAAGCTCCTCAAACATTTCAGCTGTCCATTTAGAACAGATAGCATTAAATATATTTCATATTACTGTAGCTGAACAGCAGTTAAACAGTCACATTCTGAAACCACTTTTTCTAGGGGAGGAGGCAGACAAATAAATAGCTGAGCACAAACTGAAGGGGCTGCTCCAGGAACCCACTAATGCCTCGCTGGATCAGCAGCCCAAGGCAGAGCTGCACTAACTAAACCAGCTCCGAAATGAGTGGAAATCCCCAGTGAAGGGGGCAAAGTGAGCTCTGAGAGAAAGGCCAGCGCTGATCACCGCACAGAGCTCCGGGGGCCTCTGAGCCTCATTACTGATGTCACTCCCATCTCCTCTCACGCTCCACTGCTCTCCCAGACTTATTCCCAGGGAAAGGAGACGTGCAGGAGAGCCACGGTTTGACATCCAGGCAGATCCAGCAAGCAGTAGCTCCCCCCTTTTCTTATAAAGATTGATTTTCCTTTATTTTACTAAGCTTGGGAATTTTAAAGGAATTCCTCCAATCGGTAAGAACAGAGACAAAACCTCTGCAAAAATGCAAAAGGAGAATTTATTTAATCTATACCTTGGGTTTTGTTTAAATTCTGCTTTTTTTAAAGTCCAGCCTTCCCTGGACATCCTCTGGTGCTCCAAAAGCAAAAATAAAGAAGGCAATAGCTCATTTTTGGGCAGCCAAGAGATAAGTACGTGCAGCACTATACATAGCTCAGACACAGGCTATTTTTTTCAGCCTTCATTCAGCATCTACTTCTGCTCCAATTCAACATTTTACCCAGCATTCTTTTGGTGGAAATATCTGAGCTTCACCACATCAGCTTAACCTGTATAGGATGTAAAAATGTGAATCAACAGCCCCCAAACCACATCCTACCACAAGATTGAGCTTTGCCACCACCACTTCCTATTGAAGCATCTATTTGTGGCACTGCTGCTGGTCGTGTGTTCCTGGGTAAGTGAACGTGTGCAAGTGGCACAGACAACATGCAGTGCATGTGTGTCGTGGGCATTCACATCACTACATATTCATGGTATAAGAGAGTCACTTCCTCAGCTTCCACATGAGCTGTGGGACAGCAAAAATATCTTCAGGAGGCTTTAAATTACGGCATAAAGGCAGGAATCAGACATAACTTCTGCAGGGAGATTAAACAGAAACCTCTGCATTAAAGCAGCCAAACAGGAGTGGGATCTTCTTCTTCCTACAGATACTGCTTAGCTATGGAATGAGCCCTGACTTATGAGCTCCCACCCTGCACAGAATCACAGGAGGGTTATCAGAACAAACATTCCCATAGGAACAGCCCCTGCTGGTACAGAACAGCAACAAGAACCTCTGAGCCAAAGCTCACACACAGCACCTTTGCTCCCATGCACTTCTTCACCCACACCACACCTGCCCCTCCAGCTCTGCCTGGCTGTAGGAAACAATCTGGACAACTGGGAAAATGGGAAGATTCCCTGCCATTCTACAGAGAAAAGGTCTGGCCAGGTTTGTCTCCTTAAGGACTTTGTCCAATGGGAGAAGAGGAGGTCCAGAAAGCCTCAGAGCTTCAAGAATCACAGCTGCACTGAAGAGAGGAAGTTTTTTTTCTTTTCTCCAAATAATAATAAAAAACCCAAACAAACCAGGAACTCAGTGTTTCTCCAATGAAACTCACAGACAGGAAGTTCCTGAAGATGAGTTTTAAGCCTGCAGCAAAAAGTCATCCCATGCAAAGCAATGAATACGGGAAAAAACAACCCTAATTATACACACAACATGACAGGATTTAGTTCAGTTGTTATCAAACAAAACCCCTAGGACTCAATGTGAGCCAATACCTTCAGAGCAGCATCCAATGCTCTGCAGCCGTGAAACAGGCAAGAAGAACACTTTTAAGAGCAAGTCAGAAGTTACTGCTAGAGCACAACAAAAATTTATTATGCAATTCTGGTGTCACAGCTAAAAAGGGAGAGTACACACAGGAAAGGCAAATAGAAAGGGGACAAAGACAGCTATGTGACAGCAGCCATTCAGAAAGCATCAAATCACTCAGATTTTCAGCTGGAAAACAGAGGATATAACAGTTCCATAAAGTCATGAATTCCATGGAGAAACGGACAGTAAACAATTGCTGCCTCTCCCTGCACATGAGAAAGAGTGCTTGATGAGATTACTGAGAAGTGGACTTAAAACCAAAAAAGAAACAACCACCACATTAAGCTGCAAAGCTCAGTGCCAAGATCTGTGAGATCCAAAGCGGAAATGGATTCAAAGATCAATTAGACATAGAGCTTTTATATATCCATCAAAGGACTTAACAGTCCTGATGCAATCACCAGCTCATTACTGGAAGGACATACAGAAGAAGGATTATTCCTGCCTACCTGCCAGGAACCCAGCACTGCCAGATCATTCCTTGGTCTCACCAAAGTGCAGCTGCTGATATGAAAAGCTCCAGGATCAAAAATTTCTGAAAGCAGTACCGGGATGTTTTTCCAGGCTGTCCTCTGCTTTAGCACACTCAAGCAGCACTGCCATGGCTGGTTTCTTCTTCCTGTGTTTGATGCTGACGTTCCCTAAGGGTCGCACTTCAGTCAGGTCTCCAAGATCCCATTCCTCAGAGCAGTTATTACCACAGTGTTCATCCACTGTTTCTCATTTATTTTGCTCAAAGTGAACGCTGCAGAAAGCCCTGGAGAGCTGCGCAGCCACACAAGCAGTAAGGATGGGTTTGGTGTACCACTATTGATAAGGAAACATCCAGATGAAGACAGGGAGGACGAGCACCCTTCTGGAGACACCTATTCCCTTCACATATACAAGAAGCAGCCCAAAACCAGGCTCTGTCTGGCAGGCAGAAATGAGCAGTGACAGCTTTTTACCCGGTCACAGAGAGTGGGACCGTGACTCGTGGCAGATGAAAGCTGGGGTGGCTGCAGTTCTGTGCTGGAAGTCTTTAAAGGCCTGAGATTTTAAGAGCTGGTTGCCACAGTGGCTCAGCAGCCTCAGGCTCAGCCAAGAGCCAGAGCTGTTTGCCACACAGCAGTGCATGGCATGCCAAGACAGCTTCATAATTTATGCTGGTAAAAGAAGGATCTATTTCTCGTTCTGACCCTCTCAGCAGCACAAGGCTACATTAACTCCACGGTGCTGAGCACGCTGCCAACATCACTATTTTATAAATATACATTATCTAAAAGCTTTATGGACCTGGACTTAGGCTGTACAAAGGCTGAACGTAAACAGCTTTCTAAAATAAGTCAGAGCACTTTCCCCACACCCAGGCAAAAGCATCAGACCTACCATCTTAGTGGAAGTCATTTTTTCAGACTCAAATGTTGTCTACCCAGACTTCAGTAGAGCCTTTAGTACCTTTTCCCACAGCATTCTCCTGGAGAACACCCCTGGCTTGGATGGTTGCACTGCTCAGTGGGTAAAGAACTGGCTGGTGGCTGGGCCCAGAGTGGGGGGGAATAGAGCTAAATCCAGCAACACCCCTGAAACCAGGGACATCCCTCAGGGCTCACTCTTGGGGCAGGTTCTGTTTAATACCTTTATCTGGATGAGGGGATCGAGAGCACCCTCGGGCAGTTCACAGATAACACCAAGCTGGGCAGGAACAATCTGCTGAAGGGCAGGAAGGCTCTGCAGAGGGATCTGGACAGGCTGGATCCATGGCTGAGGGAAACTGCATGAAGATCAACAGGGCCGGGTCCTGCACCTGGGTCACAACAACCCCATGGGACGCTCCAGGCTGGGGGAAGAGTGGCTGGAAAGCTGGGAAAGGAGCTGGGGAGGCCGGTGACAGTGGCTGAACGTGAGCCCAGGTGAGCAAGAGGCCAAGGGCACCTGGACTGTCCCAGCCCCAGGGTAGTGACCATCCTGTACTGGGCACTGGTGAGGAACCACCTCCAATCCTGGGGTCAGTTTTGGGCCCTTCACAACAAGACATCAAGGGGCTGGAGCACATTCAGGGAAGGGAACGGAGCTGGGGAAGGGGCTGGAGCAGGAGGAGCAGCTGAGGGGGCTCAGCTGGGAGAAATGGAGGCTCAGGGGGGACCTTCTCGCTCTCTGCACCTCCCTGAAGGGACACTGGAGCCAGGTGGGGTTCAGGCTCTGCTCCCAGGGAACAAGGCACAGGACAAGAGCAAACAGCCTCAAGTAGCACAAGAGAGGTTTAAATTGGCTATTGGGAAAAATTTCTCCATGGAGAAGGTTGTTCAGCCCTGGAACAGCTGCCCAGGGCAGTGGTGGAGTCCCCATCCCTGGAGGGATCTAAAAGCCATGTGGATGTGGCACTTGGGGACATGGGATAGTGGTGGGGGAATGTTTTGACTCAATGGTCTTAAAGGTCTTTTCCAACCTAAAAAATTCTATAAAAATAAATTTAGAAACTTTTGTACCTCCAGTTTTTTTAATGCTTTAGCCCCTTGTCTCCACTTTATAGGCCTCCCATAATTATGTTTTATCCAAGACAGACACAGTGTCCATCCCTTCCACACATAACCCTCATCTCCGTGGTGATTTACCCCTCCACACAATCATCTCCTCCCTATGCCTGTGTAAGAGCTCTCAATGCAGAGAGAAAATAATCCATTTATGTCACATTGTTCAAGATCTGACAGATAACCCTTGTGAAACAACTTCCACCACCTTCATTTCCCAAACCAATGCAACAAATGGAGCACAGGGCGCTCTGTGTGCACTGTCAGGTTCAGATAAGGAGGCGAGATACAAAGATGAATGTATCAGTCCTACTGGGAAAATTATTCCCCATCTCCCCCCAAACTGTCACACTAATACATCTGAGAAGGGGGATGGCAGAAGAGTGCACAGGACGAAGGAAAATGCAAGACAGAAAAGGAAATGCCAACACTTCACATAAAGTATCTCAGAAAAACCACAAAACAGCCATGAGAGGGAGGGCCAAGAAATAATGTATCTCCAGTGCCAGATCTTTTCAGTGCTGTCACATTTCAAGTCTCCTGGCTAAATGGGCACTTTCAACCCAGAGGATCCCTAAGCACTTTAGAAGCTTTAGGAATTGCACTACTGAGAGGAGCTTTCATCAGGAACTAAAATCCAGCTATTGAAACAGGACACACAGCAACACTTCACGGCAAGTCAGGGACTCGCTGGGAGAACTGGAAATACAGAGAACAAGTATTTGGATTTTGAGCAGATGCTCAATACTGACACTTTGTTTTTCTATTATCTACAAGCACCCAGAACCAGCAGAGTGCAGAGCACTTGAAGAGGAGCTCCAAAGGACCACAGTTACTGATGAGAGGCCGCTTAGGCTGCTGCTCTCTGAACACAGACCCATTTGCTCTTGCTCACTGGCAGGGCAGGGATTCATCCCACCATCACCTGGCTCAGGCTGCTGCTGTGCAGCACCACAGGGGCACAGGACCTTTGTGGATCACACCATTCCCAGCTGGAACAGCCCATCCTGCACTCAGGCACCCACCTGGACCCAAACCCACCTGGACAAGAGCTGACCTATGGGACACCCTGGTCCTGCAGTCCTCGGGGCATTGTCCTGTGCGCTGCCTGACTGAAAAGCCACCAAATCCACCCGCCAGCCAACTCCACCTCGGGGACATGGCCACGGTGCCACCGCCACTCCCAGCACAGCCACCAGACCCACCTGGAGGCAAAGACACCCCCACGAAACCCACCCAGGGACAGGGACACCTCCCCCCCCTGCACAGCCACCAAACCAACCCGG
>VWZG01010131.1:68966-88100 GCA_013396735.1 Grallaria varia
CGGCGGGCCAATGGCGGTGCGTAGCAGGTGAGGCGCCCGCCAGCGCAGCGCCGCCCTATTAAACACCCGTCCCGGGCAGCGCCGCAGCCAATCGGTTGCCGGCACCGCGGCCCGGCGGGGGGCGGGCGCAGCGAACGGCGGAGCCACTCGGGAGAAAGGCGGGCGGTGACTCGCTCCGTCATTGGCCGGGGGGCGGTGCGGATTAGCCAATCAGCGACTGGCACTGGCGGCGGCTCTCAGCCAGTCAGCGGCCGCGCTGGCGCGGCGGGAGCGGGACGCTGAGGGGGGAGCTCGGCGGGAAAAATGGCCGGGATGGGCCGGGCTCCCCTCACGGCCCTCACACCCGGCTGGGAACAGCTTCAGGGCCACTCACAGCCCTCACACTGCCGGCGGAACCCAGGCTGGATTCCCCTCACATCCCCAGCGAACATCCGCGGGGGAACAGCCCGGACTCCCCTCACATCCCAGTGGGAAAATGGCCAAGCGGCACTCCCTTCATGCCCCTCACACCCCTGGCGGGCCCCACTCTGCACTGCCCTCACACCCCCCTTGCAGCCTCCCCAGTCGCTGTTTAAAAAAAAAAAAATCGAAAAATACGTGGTTTTAAATTAAAATTGTTCATTTAACACGGTATTACTACAGACACCTCTGCGTAACTGTGTTACCCTGAGCATGTTTCTACTTGGCCCACACACGAGACTGATTCACTGCTAAGGTCCAAGCTCCGCTGAAAATACGTATTTGGGAGGTTTTAAAATCACACCAGGAAGAAGATGGATTTTTATAACTGGATCCAGCTGTGCAGTGGACGAGCAGCTCCCGTGTGAACACACACATATGAAAATAAAAGGTGGGAATAAAGTCTTCAAATCCCAGACTGGTTTGGGTTGGAAGGTTAAAGCTCTTCTTGTTCCACCCCCTGCCATGGGCAGGAACACCTTCCACTAGACAAGGGTGTTCCAAGCCCTGTCCAACCTGCCCTTGGACACTCCCAGGGATGGGGCAGCCACAGCTCCTCTGGGCACCCTGTGCCAGGGCCTGCCCACCCTCACAGGGAAGGATTTTTTCCCCCAATATCTAAGTCCTGGCAGAAAATGAGGTACATCCCTTAAAAGTTCTGCAAAGGCCAGGCAACACGTGGTCGAGGTGATGTCTTTTTTTTCATCCCCAAATACCTTTAACTACTAAAATCACCCACTTCGAAGACCAAGCCAAAAAAGAATATTCCCACATGTGACCCCAGAGATAAAACTTACCTGAGGGACAGCAGAACACAGACAGTGCAGCACTGCAAGAGTGAAGTGCACGAGCAGCATTGCACAGAAAAGCTTTCAGAAGGCAAATCCACCTTCAGACCAAACTGCCAAAGTTAATCCAATTTAAAAAATTAGAACTTACAGAAAAATAAATATGCAAGTGCACAGCAAGAAGTGATAAACACAGGTGCAGGGTTGCCTTCAATTTGTGGCAGGAAAGCACACAGACCAGGATTTCTATCCCTTCAAGTAAGATTTCAGAACAGGGAGAAATCTCCTTCTCCTGCAGTTGTAATATACTTGATTCAGTTATGATTGTGTCCCATTAAATTCAACAGGCTCTTCAAACTGACATTCTCCCCGGCACTGCAAGAAGAAAAATAGCATTCAAGTCTTATTATTTGGAAAGAAAGAGCAAATATTTTGTGCAGGAGCTCAGTTCATCGCAGAAGACTGCAATGAGGGAGCATGAGTGATTTACTGCTTTCATTATTCAGGTTAAATAAATCTCCTCCTTTCCAAGCTATTGAATGTGGAGTTATGCTGGCAGAGTGGATTACGTTTGATCTATGTACCATGACAAGTACTGAAAATTGTGGGCTTCATTGCTGTATTCACCCACTCCTTCCTGAACAGGAGAAAAAAGTGTCAATACACGGAGCAGCCTTTGCTCTGCTCCTCAGCATAAGAAAGCAGAGAGCTGCTCCTGAGCTGTAATGAGCGTGGAGTCTGACTCCATGGAAACTGGGATAAACTCCTTTTAACTCTTTCAACTAATCATCAGGGTGTGGCGCAAGACAAAAATTTTCCTATTCATGAGCATTTTATTTGCACACATCACAGTTCATGACAGGCTTGCATTAGTGCCAACAGAGGCTCAGTTTTTTATTTTTAAGCGTCGGGATGAAATTTTAATCACTGTGGAAGAAACAGCCTATCTGATTCACTCTGGTTTCTGTATCGTTTGAAAATGAAAGTATTTAAATCTACTGCAATTGCTTCAGAAGAGCGAGAAGATGAGTTTCCTGCATTGCTCAGCAGATGGGCAGCTCTGATACCAACCCACGGGCTTTGCTCTGGGTTTCTCTCACACAGCTTGGGAGGCTGATAAGTGCTACAAGAACTTGGACAATGTTAAAGAGGTTCTGCTCCTCACTGGGATTCCTGTTATCACTTCATCACAGACTGCTACCCTACACACACCACACCCCAACACGGCCAAACCACCACAGAAAAACCTGAAAAATGAAACCCCCCAGTTTCCAACCACTGCTCAAAGCACAAGGAGCTGTTTTGTTTATTTTACAGCACGCTTAGTCTATGTACTACTCAGCAGACCCAAGGAAAACTCCCCATGCAAACAAACCCTTTAAGTTCATAATTTTAACTCTAGGGAGAGCAACCCTTGTTCTATACCATCACTATCGCCACAGGTGTCACCACAACTGTCACCTAAATCAGAAACCAAAGACTAAGTTTCTAGCATGTGTTGCCAGGAAATTTAGGAACAAAAACCACAATCAATGAAGGAAAGTTTTATTTGACTTGTAATGCCCACATCCTAAGATTAAAGATATTTTTAAAAAAATTAGCTGCAAAGAAGAAGATAGAAGCAAAACAAGAACAGATTTTTACACCTTTAGGAAATCAAGAAAAAAATAGGCACAGGTTTACATTCATTAGTTTCAGATATGGCAGAGGAATGTTCTGCTGAAGAGGGGTAAATAAAATCCTGCTTTCCCACATCCCTGTATGAGACAGCACAAGTCATGCTCTTCAAAGCCACACTGATCGTGTAGATACAAGGCAGATTTTTCCTCATATTTTTTTTTATTAATGTGCTTTAAACATCAGAAAGACCCTCCTAAAGCCGTTTGGCATAGTCTCTACATAATACTAAAGTACTGAGTATGTTCTTTAACCACTGGTGAAGCTTGTTACAACCTCAACATAAAAAATGAAAATCATGCATGTTTTAAATTCTGTTTAAGCATTAGAAACTATTGAGGGATTTTATTTCATAGCTGCTAAGCCACTTTAAATCCCCATCAGTGTTAAAATCTTGCAGGTATCAGCCCAGACTGATTTAACCCCTTGAGAATAAGGGTTCACAATAACAAAAGGCAAATTTCTTATCTCTAGGGATTCTGCCTGAATATGGATCTCTGCTACGAATGCCGAAGAATTTCCTTTGCTAAACACAATACACTGAGGAATTTCTAAGGATCCCAGGCAGCCAGAGGGCAGGAAGGTGTTCTCTCATAACCTTTTACTCTACCCAGCAAACCAGGTGAGTCTGAGACACCATTTGGGCCAAGCCCTGCTCTGGGATCCATGGAAGCAGCCCAAGCTCAGGGTTACACCCAAAGGACCACTGAGGGCAGGGAGAGCTTCTTCCACAGGAACAGCTCCTCTGAACCCACTGCCCCCTGCAATTCCCTCCAGAGGCTGCAAACACACACAGAGTCTGCCTTTCGAGCTGGGCTGGCACTGGGGAGGCACAAAGAGCAGCAATGCAATGAAACATCCATCCCAGTAAGGGTAAAACCAGTTTAGCTCAGCAGACAGCCTTGGCTGGTGCAGGACCAAGGCAGTGTCGTGGGCAGAGAGGGAGAACTCAGTGTGGAAGCTCCTGAGGAACATTCCTCTTTACCTTCACTGGGAGGGCTGTGTGTCCCATTTGCAATAAGGGCTAAGGGAAAAAAAAAAAAAAGAAGCATTAAGCTGTAATAAAACAGTCTTTCTTCATTTGATTGATTAGGAATTTACAATTTCTCAGCTTCAAAAGCCACAGTGCAAGTCAGTGTTGGCTCCAGGGGGGTCCCTGTTTCAGCCCCCTCTCCCGCAAGGATGCGGAAAGCCCAAAGTCAGCAGCCAGTGTTCCCATCTGTACACAAAGCAGGCAGGCTGCCCGAGCACTGAGGCCAAAAGATACTCAAAATACTAAATAAATACACATAAAACAACTCTAAAAATGAGGATTTAACAGCACTGATTGTTTAGAATTACAATCCATCTTATTAATCTTCACATTATAGCATCTTTTCAACCACTATACAAAAGCTGCAGAAGTGACTCTTTCTTCTAAACCAGCCATATAAGAGCACAAAGCACAATAAACTTTTTTTCTTTTGGCAAAGTAACTTGCTTTCAGACTATACCATCCTTTTGAATCACAGTTTACATGTAGCAGGTGTGTCATGCTAATAAAACATCCTCTCTTTCTCCTCTTCCTGCACACTGCCAGGGAGCAAGACACCTCTGAGACCTTTCCTAGCTTTGCTGTTTCTTAAATCCTCCTCAAAACAGTTTACTCCACGCAGCCTCACTCAGGGCAGCTGCTCCTCATTTCTGCCTCAGCATTGTCCTGTTTATTGCATTAATCTGGTTTCCAGGATAAGCCACACCAGCCTGCTGTGCTTACAGAGCAACAGATGTTACGTGCTCTATGCTTGCCCTCTTGCAAACATCTCAGGAGCATTTCAGGGAATCAAAGGACCACAGAATGTGTCAGGTTGGATTGGACCACAGTGGGCCATCTGGTCCCACCTCCCTGCTTGAGCAGGGTCATCCCAGAGCACACGGCAGCACATCTATCTCCTCCTTTTACATCCTCCTGCTCACTTTTTTCTCTACTTCACACCTGCTTTTACCAGCAGAATCCACATTAGGTATCTGAGGAGGAACAAGAGATCTGTATTCTCCAAGCCCATGCACTGACTTTCCACTCATATTGTGCCCCTTGCAAAAATATGGCTGCGTAAGACTTAGGTCTTTTACCTGGAATATACCAAGGGGTACCTAATCATCCTGGAACAAAAACCATGAAGTTCATGATTTTTTGGAAGTCCTGAAGACCTCCCCATTCCAAGGGTGGGACTTGCAGCTTTATGTGGACTGAAACGGGAGAAAGCACAGGCTGGACCTCAACCTGCACCTGTGTCATTGCACTCAGAGGACTCAGCAAACCACTGCAAACCTCACGCAAAAGCCAGGACTGCCTCAAGTCAACAGCATGAAGCTGAATCAGGGCAGGTTTAGGTTGGATATCAGGAAAAGACTCTTCCCTGGAGGGTGGTTGGGCATTGGAACTGGCTCCCCAGGACAGTGGTCACAGCACCAAGCCTGTCTGAGTCCAAGGAGCCTTTGGACAACACTCTCAGGCACAGGGCCAGGAGTCAGTCTTGATGATCCTGATGGGTCACTTCCAACTCAGCATATTCTATGATTCTGTAAGTCCAGCACACTCCACTGCTGGTGTCCTACACGAGTATCCAACTCAGCTCACACCCCAAAGCAGCTGGATTCCAGGTGCTGGCTGCAGTCAGGATCACAGCATTTGAGGAGGTCCAACCCCAGCACTACCAGGTCATACACACAGATTTCATCATCACCACGAACTATGCTCTGTTTCTCAGGACTGACAGATTGTCAAGAGTCATTTCCTCTCCAGAAGCCTGACCCCAGCTCTCCAGCGATCTGCACACACAACCGTTTTTGTACACACATCCAACATCTACACCTCTCACCACCTTGTGCATAACAGCAAAAGGCACCACATTACACCGTTTCCCTCTGCCTTGTACACACCTCACACCTCCTACCCAGCAAAAACTGCTGCTGGCTCATTCTGAAATCCAGCGAGGCACTTTGATGGGTCATAAAGACTTTGTGCACGTGCAGGCAGGATGCAAATCCCCTCCTCACACTAACTTGCCTTAGGGGCAAACACAGACCTCAGCAACCTCCTAAGCGAGGATGCCCATGACACAGAGCCTGTCGTCTGGTCTGCAAAGAGCAGCAACACCAAGGGAACAGACCAATTTCCCTAAAGCTTCACCCTGCATTTCACTTCAGTGCTTTACAGAACTATTTCTTCCTCCACAGGAAAGAAACCTTCACTAGTCACATTGCATGTGTTAACATACGGAAGGTAAAAATCAGCAGTAATTAGTGTCTGTAGGAACACAGCAGAGAGAACAGTAATAAAACTCCCAAAGCAAGCAAAGCCTCCTTGAGAAGCTAATGGTCAAGTGGAGAATTTACCAGTGGTATTCCTGTTCCCACACCCTAAACATCAGGGATTACCTCCCAGCAAACACACAGACAAAACAGGAATGTTTGCCCTATTCAAGAGAACTGGGCAAAAACCTGGGCCTGGGCAGTTCAGGACACAATGTATATATGACATATTAAAAGTAATAATAATCAAAAGAACAGGAAGGTGGAACAAAGAAGAAATTCAAACCATAAGCTGGCAAGTGGTCCTGGATCCATCCCAGCAAACACTACTGGCTACAAAAAGCAGAAGGTCCTGCCAGGTGTGTTGAGATAGTCTTGCTGCCACCGCTGTACATTGCAGGTAGTTTTATCCACCTCTGGGAGGAAAAGGTCCTTGTACAAAAGTGCTTTCCTGCCCTGCCATCAGATGAGCTCCTCCCTCAGTGGCTCGGTTTCCCCAGGGAGCGTGCCGTTCATCTCCGGGGACGTTTCGGTGCCCAGGTAGCCCAAGAGGATCTCGCTGCGCCGCCGCGACAGCTGCAGGATGTCTTCTGCCAGCAGCTGCACCGTCGTGTACCTCACGTTGTCGAAATCAAACATGTCCTTCAGATACTGCACTATCTGGTGCTGCAAAAGAAAGGAAGGTTTACAGTCAGGAGAGCTCCTTCCACCTGCCAGTACCAGCTGCCTGGGCTGCAGCAGGCAGAGAATCCCAAAGAATTCTGCACGTCTGCCATCCAAGCAAAGACCTGAGTCAGGCTGGGGATTATTCTGGTGGACAGACCCCCTTGTGCCTCTGAAACAGGACAGCAGAGCTTCTGAGGCCAGGAAAGCAGTGCTGATGTCCATGGCAATATCCATGCAAACATTTAATGAATGCAAGTGTCTTACAATGTCTCATGACATCATCAACCAGAACAAGAGGACTCAGGCTTTAAGACCAAATACGTAACTTGTAAGATCCAGTGTACTCTTAGACAAAAATATTCTTTCAGCATATGCACCAATAATTTTTCCAGTACTGGTAAGTTTATCTCATCACACATTTTTGCTGTCAACTATGGTAAATTGTGCTGGGAATCCTTATCAATCTGAATTCGGCAATTTGCATCTCAGAAACAAGTGATTTTTAAAAGGTTTTCCTACAGAGTCACGTTTCTTAATGCCACATCAGTCACCAAGAGCACACACCTGCAGCGTCAAGCCAGCAGATGGGAGTCCCACATAGACCAAGCACAGAAAAGCCACCTTACCTTGAAGAAACTGCAGACTTCAGAGAGCTGCTGCTTGGGCCCCAGAAAACCAAAGGCTAGAACAGGACTGACATGCTCCGATACGGAGTAGAAATGAGAGATAAATCCATCTGGTACCTGCCACAGGGAAGGCAAGAATTGGTTGGTCTTCATTCTCAGACAGAATGAGCAGCTTATTCCGTATCAGCTGCTAAATTCCCTGCCAGAAAGCACTGAGCTTCAGAAACTGAAGAGCTGTTAGGAACATCTCTTCCTGCAGAACTACATTTATCCTTTAGATCCCTTGAAGGATGACTATCTTCATGTTTCTAAACTACTATTTCAAGAGGAAAATAAACAGAAGAAAATGAAAAGCAACCACCAGCCAATCTTTACAGCCTCAATTTAAAGTCTCCAGCCCAAGCCAGGGAAGGACATGCAAATACCCAAGGCAAGAGCTACTGCATGAAACCACCAGCACAGCTTCCAGTGCTCTCACTTCTCTTTGTGCCACCTCACAAGACAAACCCCATCCTACCAGCTGGCTGTGGGATCGAGCTGAAAACCTGCCAGAAGCCACAGACCCTGTGGCAGAACTGGGATTATGAAGTTGTGGCTTCCTGTTCCCCAGGTCCATGAACTCATCTGCTGTGATACTTCAGAAAGTCACAGATTTAAGTGACACTCATCAAGTAATAACAAGTCAGCATCAGCTGGGGAGTGGAGAAGTGCCTGAGCCATTCCTTGTGCTGCCAGCAAGGAAAATACAATTCAGGAGCAGTCCCTTGTTGCTTGGGGTCTGTGGCATTCCTACAGCATTGCCAGCAGGGAGAGGGAATATCAGGCAGGCAACTCTGTCTTTGGAATCCTCACATTAAGAAAAAGGGAGAATAAACTGCTACTGACACAGTAAAATACTGGCATGGCATTGGAGCAGTGACAGCAGGACCCCAGTGCCCCAAAGCATCACAAAGAATGTGACTCAGCTCAGTTTTACACCACTTAAGATTTTATGTTTTGTCAAGATCTAGGTGTTCTGTTTGCATCTTCAAATACATTAGATTCCTTCCCTTTTAATGAATTTTTCTTACCATCAGAAGCCTCCTTTTTGCTTTCAGGACTGACCAGCAGGCAGTTGCCAGAGCCTACGATTGACAGAGAGAAACTACCAGTTACTGGGATTACTTACAAAAAAGTTTACCAACACATTGCCATCAAAACATCACTGCAGTGACCCTTTTGTGCCAACAACTCTAAAATGACAAAATTGAAGTGAACTGGAAGCATATTTAGCCACTCCAGATCCATTCCAGAGAAGCCGGAGGGTTTCTGAAGATTTCTAAGATGATCTGACATAGTTGCCCCACAGCCCACGCTCCACTGTGAGCAGACAGCTGTTAAAAGGTGCCTCCCAACCATCTTATTCTCAGTCCATCAAACTTCAACATGCAGCTGGGAGACAGGACTAGAGGAAGGCACTGCAATTTGAGCTTCAGTGTCTGCTGAGACACCACCAGAATGCATGGCCGCGTGCTAAAGGACACACAATTTTTTCCCTACATCTTGATTCTCTTGTTCTCATTCATGAAAATAAGTGTTGTCATCTTTTAACACCTCCATGGCACCACTGATAAAGGCCCCAGAGAAGTAAGTCTGGTTGCCAACGAGATGCTTTCAAAACAAGGAGAGTTTTCCTGTAAACAATTTCCGTGTCCCAGAAGATGGTTGTCCAGAGCTTCAGGAAAGCACAGTATTTATAAAGAGAGAATTCAGCTCAGCCAGGGTAAAAGAGGGTATGCTTTTTTGTAGCCTTGGCACTGTGAGCTCAGGCTCAGCACAAGGACTCCCTGTTTCACACACCGTCTCCTTGAAGCTGTCGGAGAGCCAGCGGTTGCGCAGCACGGCCAGCACGGAGGAGGGCGGGTTCTCCAGGTCCTCAAAAGCATCCATGAGGATGAAATCCAGCACAATATCAAAGAAGCTCATGCACACCACCTGCCAGAGAGCAAAACAGGCCGTAAAGGGAACAGGTTCAAAAAAAGAGACAGACTTTTTTCATCTAAAGCAACATTAACATAACAAGCTGAAGTCAATGTAATCATATTTCAGCAGCAGCTCTTTCACTCCTGAGCCATTCCTACATATCCATTAGCACGGGATCACAGAATGGGACCTTAAAGATCATCCAGTGCCATCCTCTTGCCATGAGCAGAAACACCTCCCACTAGCCCAGGTGACTCAGAGCGCTGTCCAGCCTGGCCTCAAACACCCCCAGGAAGGGGGAGTCCACAACCCCTCTGGACAACAACTATCTTCCAACTCCTCTGCAACTTTAAAGATAATGTCTTTACCAACCCCTCTTCCCTCCAGTTCCTGCTGAGTAGTTGGCCAGGTCTCTTGCTTCAGGGCATAACGCAGCATCTCCTCGTAGCTTTCCAGGAAAGCTTTGGGATTCTGGGAGAGCAGAGAAACAGAACTCTTCAGAAGGTACAACAGCCACGGGCACATTTCAGCAAAGTTTGACTCCTCTATTTTAAGCTATCATCAACATCACAACAGTCACCAGCATACAGATGAAGTTTTCTTCTTCCAACATACCAGACAAACTCGGGGTTGGGATGGAGGAACAAGTGTCCCTGTGCTCAAGACACAGCTTAGTTGTTACACAAACTTCCTACCTTCTCAGCTTTTGTCATCAGTCCTATCACCATCTGCTTCCCAACCTCCCCAAAAAACAGCTGATTGCTTTCATCCTCCAGCAGCTCCTGCAGAGAGAACACAGAAGTGGTGTGAGCAGCTGCACCCACACAAATCCTGGGCTGGCAGGAAAAGAAAGGACAGGACACTAAGTAGTGCCATTAACTTTTCATAAGCTGGAGTCTAGAAAACAAAACTGCTCTCTTCAGGAAAAGAGTTTAAAATTAGACTGAAAGACTGGAATTGTCAAGAACACTGGGAGCTGCTGTTCAGGCTCCATGCACTGCCAGAAAGAGGATTGTGGGAAGAAGGAAACCTTGCTCCCCCACCTCAGAGGTTTGACACCAGCCCAGCTGAAAGTTCCTAAGTGGGAGTAAAAGCTTTTGGGCAACTCTGAAACTCCCAAACTTCCCAGAACTAAACCAGCATCAGTGGCCAAATAACCACCACTCCAACTGGACACAGGGACCAGAGGATTCCCTCTCTTTCCAAATCAAATTGATCAGAATGAGACTGCAGAATTAAGCAAGGGGAGTTTGGGCTGCTGCTGCTTTGACTTGCTCTGGAGAGGTAAAGACTTCACTCCTGCACTGGTGGGGGAGACTGTGCTGCTGGCAGGAAACCCGGGAGCCTGGAGCAGTTCTCACCTGGAACGCCTGCCTGACACAGTGCAGCTTCGCCAGGAAATCCTGGTCACTGTAGCAGCCAAGGAGCTCCGTCCTAGAGGGAAAGGGGAAGGATTGCATAAATTCCAGTACTCCTCATGTTGGTGTTCCTACCAACTGTGGTCCTCTGAAACCAAAAAAAATTAATTCCCAGTCTGCACACAGGAGAAAGGAAAAATGACATTCCTTTCATCCAGCTCCTGGGGAACCACAGCCCCTCTGCCAGGTTGTTACAGTGAAGGGCTATGCCAGTGTCCCAGAACAGTCACACTTCCTATGCTAATTTCCTGGGACAATGACTCTTTCTTAACATGCATGTTCTAAAACCTGAGGCTAATTCCAGACCAGCAGGAAGGATGCTGTGAATTTATGACCCCAAAGGATTCCTCTGATTATGGGGCTGCTGAAGGGCAATTGATGTGCTGACACTGCTCAAAGGAGCCTGACAACTGCAGCTGGCACCTCACCTCAGTGTCCGGCATGCCACCTTCCCTTCCTTCACCAGCTGCAGGGCTTCTTCGTACGCTGCCACCGGCCTGGAGAGGTGGAATGGCATTTCCTCAAAGGGGAGAGAGTCAAAGAGCTGCAGAGGTGGCAAGAGACACAAAAGGACCTCGTTAAATACTTGCAAATACTCAGAGACTGCACACAAGCAAGACAGGCCTTTCTGCATAGAATCTCAAGCAAGCAAAGTTTGTCAGTGACAATTATTTCAGGCAAGGATGCTTCTTTTCCCACCAAAAGTTGTCTCAGCTGAATATCCCCTAAAATTTACACAACCAAGCCACCTCAAGTTAGGTAACAGTACTTCCCTAACTGTTATGGCATGTTTTCTACAGTAGACAGGAAGATGACAAGAAGTGCTGGTTGGGACAACCTGCACCATCCCCCTAATTAAACAGCTTTTCCTACAATCCATCATGAACACCCCAGCTTGGGGCTGTTGCTGAGTTTTATCATCTTCCTCTGCCAAGGCGTGTTTGGCTCTGCTGCCTTTGTGCCTTCCCTCCAAGCTACAGGACTGTGACACACAGCTGACACTTCAGTAACCTCTGCTGCAGAGAAGAAGGAATCCTCAGAAGCTGAGCTGTCCTCATCATCTGTCCGGAGTCGCAGCGATCCATCCGCCAACGGAAGCATTAAAGTCTTCTCTGGAGGAGAGAAAGAACCTGGATGTGTTGGAGTTCACGGACTGCCACTCTCTCAAGCAGCCCTGTGTCACTCCTCCATCACCTGGCTTACAGAATAGACATAAAACCAGACAAAAAACTGGCATTTGAATGCATCTCTACGCCAGGTGCCCTACCCAGATCCAGCAGGATGCTGTCTGACGGGAGCGAGGATCCAAACTCTTCCTGCAGGTGGTAGGCTCTGTGCAGGAGGGACTCCAGCTTCTCAGCAAACTCCCTTTTCTGGGACTCCTCCTTGAACACACAGAAATGCCACCCTTAGTGAGCCAGCTGGGCAGAACACAGACTGATTGCACAAATATGGGAGGGAATTTTCAGTCAAAATGGGATTTACAGTTGGCAGATTAAATGATTGAAAATAAAAAGAGAGAGGATTCATTAATCCTAATAATGCACCTAATAATGCACAAGGGAGAGGAGCTTCTACACAGCCCACTCAAACCCTCTGGCTTCTGAGCTTCACAGTTTTGTTTTCCTGTTAAAAAAGGAAGAAAGAACTAAAGCACTTTAACCTGCCATCCAGAAAAACAGGTATTTTAATGAGTTACGGACCACTTAATTGTCCTGACTTATGCCCCTCTGTTTGCATGAGTATCTCATCAAGGAGACAGAAGCATTAACAAGAAGCACAAAATCTATTTTGATAATGAATCCACTGTTTTTAAGGCAGTTTTAGAAATCCTACAGGACTCTTCGAGGAGAGCCAACAACAATACATACAATCCAGATTTGACTTGGATAAATATTATCCAGCACAAAAGATGTCCCACACACTTACTGCACCAGGCCCTGTTTACAAGGGACTGGGAATACTTTTTGCCAATGAGAACTGGAGAGTCTGGGAGTGTAGCAGCTTTCACAGCCCTGAGCTACAGTTTTGTGGCTGCCACTGAGCCATCCTAGTTTGGATCTCCTCTTATCATCGGTCTTCCCTTCATAATCCCCAAGTCCAAGACACACAGAGCTGTCCCAAAACACTGCTTTCTGTAGCTGTAGCTGAATAGTTACCCATCTCTGAGCAGGAGCACACCTATTTCCCACCAAGTTACCCCTGCTTTCCTCCTTAATGCACACAGGCAGCTGGCCCCTGCTTCTCCACCCAGCTTCCCAAGAATCTCAGTTGATTCACTCCCAGGAAGTGGCAGTGACCATCAAGATCTCCACTTTCAAAAGCATTACAAAATTACAGAGACAACACACTGCCAGGCAAAGCAGTGCTGAATTCATCCCAGCCCTTTGCCTACCCCAGGCTCTGCCATGGGAGGACACGAGTGACAGTGAATGACATGAGGCTGCAAGGTGGGTAGGAAAGCTGGGGAATGAGGGGGTGAGACGTATTAAAAAGAGAAAGAAATTAAAAACACCCACTCCCATTGCATAGGGAACCTGCAGATACAGACAGCTCTTAAACAGAGTCTGGCCTGACTCTGCCCTTAATTTTCTCTCCTTTTAATCTCCCACTAATTACTGCTTCCAGCACCCAGGCTGGCCTTCCAGCATGTTCCCCAGCTGGCAACTGCAAGGGAACAGTGGGGACCTACCTCTGAAATGTTCTCAGACATGCTCTCTTGCTGTTTCCTGCTGTCCCAGGGCACGGGGGTGCTGGTACTAGCACTGTCCCTCTGCCTGATGCTCAGTGCCTGTTCCCATTTCTGCAGGGCCTCCTCAAACAGCTCCATGCCTGGAAATGCAACCAAATACAAGCTGTGAGAGTCCCAGCCCACTCAGAAACAGAAATACAGGATGAGCCTTTGGTCACTCAGACAATCCAGGAAAGGGAAATCTCTCCCCAGCTGAAAGAATAAATGTATTGTACTTCTTTCCCTTTCAAATATGGTTCATTTTGGATTAAAGTTACGGAGAACATCCCCAAATCTGTTAACATATCAGTCATGTTACTTCCAAAATACTGTTCTCTGCACAGGGTGGGCCTTGTTGCTCAAGAACAGTATTCTGGAAATCAATTATTCACTGATAAAAGACAGAAACATTTCTTCAGGAGAAGAGGGGATTTTTATAACTAATAAGTGACTGAGTTTAAGTTGAGAACAGGAGAGAGCTTCCTGTCAGAGCTCTCCATCGAGCTGCTGGTCCTCTACGTCATCTACCACCCTCTCCCTGCTCCCACAACCCTCCCAGGGCAATGCTCCCTTGTGCCTGCTTACCTTGAACATAGAGGCTTTCTGCACTGGAATCACCAATGGCTCCAGCATCTCCCATTGCCTGGGTCTCCCACATCCCTGCAGGGGTGGGACTGGAGATGTTGACAGCTACCATCTGCAGGAAGGGAGCAGAGGGCAGCAAACTGAGGATGGCAAGACCACACAAAGGCCACCAGCAGTTAAATTCTAACAAAAAGGCATTTCCCATCCCCATATTCTCCCTTTTTTGCTTCCCTGTATTGCTGCACCCTTGTCTGGGAAGGGGGAGATATTAAGGGTTACTGCCCTCCCCCTGCTTGGGAGACATGCTCAGGAGGGGAGACAAGGTGAGAATTCCTGCCTTTCTCCACCCAGCACCACAATGGTGCCTTTGAAAGCTCAGAATGTTGTGTGGGAAATACCTTCCCAACTAATTTACACCAAAGTGTCATTAGAAAATGTGAGCTGTACAAGCAAGAGCACCAGCAGGAGGGCACTGATGGAGGTGACAGCCTGGGAAAGCTCCAAAGCAATCACTGCCAAGGCACCAGGATTTCGATGGAAAGCTCATGTCCACCCCAGCTGCCTGCACAAAAACCACTGGAAGTGGAGGGGAAACAACCACAGTCCAAACAAAGGAAGAGACTCCCAGCAAAAATACAGCCGAGGAATCCGCAGAGGGCTGGAGGAATCCTCCCTCTTCTCTCGATAACCAAAGCCTCTCCAGGGAGGGCTGAGCACTACAATCCACACAGCAAAGTCTCAGCTTTGTCCAGTTTCACACCAGGGCATCAATGTCTCCTGAGGTCTGACCCAATCAAGAGCTGGGTTCAATGATCACTGCTCACATGTGGCTTAGAGAAACTTGAGCCTGTAGAAAAAAGCTACAATAATCAGCTGACAGATGAATGCTTGCCCTGCCTCCACTGATCAATCCCTGCAGAGTGTTAATAAATCCCCTTGAGATCCGGAACTACAAATCCCTGGATGGCAAAGAGGAGCCCCGGGAAGCAGATGAGAGCACAGGCAAAACCTGCAGCTGTGCAAAGGATGAGCTGTTTGTCCATCAGGTAACATGGAATCGATGGGTACAGTGTCACAGGCTCAGCTTCCACACAGATCCCTCTCCGTGGGAATATCCAGGCACCACCAGTGGAAAAAAGGAACTTACAGATGGCTTTTATCTAAAGAGAAATAGACTTCAGCGATACAAAACAGCATCTGTGGGAATGGAGAAGCCATGGGGGAATGAAATGGATGTGAGAGTCCCTGTGGGGGAAAGAGGCCAGAGCTGGACACAGCCTGGTCCTGACAGGTCCCATCACATCCCAGTTCCCCAGGGAATGCTGGTGCAGGGCTGTGCCGGCACTGCCGCCTGCTGGAGACACTCTTGGGCCAGCACAGACTCTGGCAACTTTTGGTGCTCTAACTAAACACAGCAATGGCTGCACACACTGCAGGGTGCTGGGGCCCAGCAGATCCCTTCAGAGGGGCGAGGTTCCCTCTCCTTCTCCAGCAGTGCCAACCAGCCCCCGAGCCCGGGCCATGCCAAGGGAGGCTGTCACTGCCACAGAACTTCATCTGTGCCCCTGCTGCTCCAAGAGAACGTGAGGCTCTGAGCAATGGGGATGTAAAACAGGTCTTGAAGCCACTAACACTTCTGGTTTTAATCTCACAAGAGGCAGCTATTAACACTGATGGCTTCCCCTGCCTGGTTAAGCCTGAATTACCTGCACTGATAGGCTGCTGCTTTTGGCTTTGGAGGAGGTAGAACTGTGTTCTCACCTGTGCTGTTTCCTGAACAGAGGTATCAGATTTTGGTAGTTAATGTGGTTCTAACAACAAAGCAACCTGTGATCAGCCCCAGCACAGGAGGGCTACGCTGGCACAGGGGCTGCTGGGGTTCCCACCATGGAGGGAAGCAAAGAAGCTCCCCAGTGCTGCAAGATCCAGCAACAACGCAACCTCACACCCTGAGTGGGTCACAGAGAGACCCAAGGAATTGTGTCCCACAGGGAAGCCCCTCCTGCAGCTCTTCACTGGCCAAAGAGGTGGGATGTACCCTGGAGCTCCTGGCCACAGGAAATTGCTGCTCTGGTTTCATGCAGAGAACTCCAGACTCTCAGTGCCAGGTAAATACCAGAACCCACCCTACAATTACTCTGTAACCTGTTCTGCTCCAAAGGCTTTGGCATTTCCCATTGGCCAGCACAAGCCCAAGGACTTGGTGAACTCCTTACAGGTACGTACACTCACATCTTGCTAGGAAGCTCCTTACCGAGGCGAGGCTGTGGGAGGAACTGGAATGTTTGCTGGGCTCAATGGAGGAAATCCCGCTGAGTGTGTCATTGCTCTTGCTGCCAGGGCTCTGGACTCTCCTGCTGGAGTAGCCTGCAGTTGGGAAGGTCACACAAAAACCAGGACTTTAGACCCAGGCGACTGGAGAAGTGAATAGAGAGGGGAACATCACCCTGTCCAGTATGACTGGGAATCGACAAATCTGATTCCTCAAAATAAGTCATGGATCTCCTATTTTGCTAAGACACACTAAGAAAGCTGGTGTCAGTGGGGACCTGAGGCTGAAGAATGAATATCTATTCACAGCTTACGGGTGGCATGTGGAAAGAGCCAAGCAAAAACTCCTCCACCTTCCCTCAGGCCAGGCAGAGCACAGGCATTGCTCCCTTGGTTATTGTTAAAAATGCCGAAGGATTTTCATACATTTCACAAAACAAATGCTTAATCCCTAAAGTGCTTTGCTGAGGACCTGGGCCAATTCTACCCCAAAAATTGAGCAGAGGAAGAAGCTGCCCAAGGTCCACGAGCTGCCACAGAGCTGGACAGACACTCCTGAGTCCCCAGCCTGGCCCAGAGCGGAGCACAGGACCCGGGCTCAGGCGTCACATGGCATCACCAGATCGGTATGTAACCAGGTCACCCTGTGCCTGGTCATTACCACAGGGGGAACCCACAGGCTGTCTGCAGGAAAGGGCATGGGAACTGCAAACCTTGGTGGAAACCTCAGTGCCACCTCGTTTTTTTCCAGAGACTTTGAGCTTTGGGTCTCTCCCTTTCCTCCCCAAACTCTGTGCTCATGGCACTGTGCTTCAGGCTTTCTCATTTCGTTCTGCATCAAAGCACTACACAAATGCCTTTCCTTTCCTGTCAGGAAACTCCCATTGCTCCCTTTGCTCCCTCACAAAAGGAATTGGGGGATTTTCCCTTTGAGCAAGGCCAACCTTTCTTCACGGAGGAGACCCTTCTTGTTGGCAGGATGGGCACTGTGATGCCTCCTGGTTTAAAGCCACATTTCTCAGGAGCAATTTGCTTCTTCCGACGGCGCCGGCGCTTCAGCTGATGAGCTGCCAGAGCCAAGGCAACTGTCCCGAGAGCTGTGGCAAACAGCACCTTCCTCAGGCCTGGGGAGAGTCTCAGCTGAGAGAACACAGACTTTGAACACAAAAGATGGGAAAGAGCAACAGTGAAAAAACAATTCCGGCACCCTTTTTTTTTAAAGAAGCACAGTGTTAAACACAAGATACCCTCCCACCCACAGGCAGCGCCTGCCACACAGCTGAGACTCAGCAGCAGAGGAGCTGTGCAGCATCACGCTGACAGGACCTGGAGAGCTTGGCCTCCATCCTCGCTACCAAAACACGCTGCAAAATTTGCACACAGCCTGTAGCAGATGCAATCCAGGTTACCCAAAAGCAGCTCTGAAGCCCTGGCGTGCTTTATAAAGCTGAGCTTTATTGCTCCAAGCGTCGCGTCGCTACGAGTGGGAAATATGTTACTCCTTTTTAAGAGAGAAGTCTTTTTATAGCACCTTTGATGAGGAGAAAGGTTGAGCTCAGGCGTTCCCCAGGGAGGGATGTGGGAAGAGCTTCTCTCCCCCTTCCAAGCCCACCCTAAGCAACTTTCTTCCACCACCCCAAACTCCCCCTGCAATTCTTCCAAACCCTCAGACTGCAAACCCCCAGCACCACCCCCCTGTGCCTCCACCCCCCTCAATACACACAGACAGCCCCCAGAGCCAGCGCTGTGACAGGAAAGCCTTTCCTCTCGCCGTACCTGCCCAAACGTCGTGTAAACAAACACGGGGATCTCCGCCACGGTCATGGCCAAGGCCTGCATGATGGACATTCCCTCTGTCCTCCTAAATGCCATGTCTGCACGGGCACCTGGGCACCTGCTGGAGCCACGGAGGGGAAGAGCACTTGAGGGGGCTGTGCAAGCCGCTCACAAAGGAATCCTGCTTCTCTCTGGCATCCGGCTCTGAGTCCCGGCCTCGGCCTTCATCCAGCAATCCTCATCCTGTGGGAAGAGGGGAGAAATCAGGTGAGTGGGGGACACACGGACCCTGCCCCTCCCAGCACTGCATCACACGGACACAGGAGATCTACCACACCTTCTCACCAGCATCTTTTGCTTGTCCTGCCACAGCGGGGGGGACATTCCCAAACTGCTCTGCAGCAGCAGCATCCTGGGATTTGATACCTGCCTGAGGTTTCTACCAGAGCTGGCTGCACATGGTCGGAGGGATTTTGTTTGCAGTCCGCATATAAAACCCCCCCAAAAAAACACGTGCCTGTGGTTACTTGTAATAATTTTGTAATAATTGCTTTCTGTGCATCGCAGGCACAGGCCAAGGGAATGTCTGACTGGGAGTTCGCTCCGGGAGCTGCGGAGGAGGGACGTGCTCAAGGACAGAGCCAGAGCCAGAGCCAGCACCGAGGTGTGACCGGAGCCGAGCGCCGACCCCTGTACCCCCAATGCCACCACCCGCCGGGGGGCACAGCCGGGAAGGGGCGAGGGGCAGGGCGTCCCGCGGGGCAGGGACATCCCGCGGCCCCGGGCACGGGCGAGGGGCTGTACCCGCAAGGTTAAACACCGCTCCGGCGCCACGGCACGGCCCGGGGCGGCAGCGCAGCCCCACAGCACTACCCCACAGC
>VWZG01010131.1:88481-140970 GCA_013396735.1 Grallaria varia
AAGGCGGCGGCGCGGCCGGCGCGGGGACAGCGGGGGCGCGGCGCGGCCAGGGCGGCTCCGCGGCCGCCATGGAGTTCAACGTGAAGAAGCTGGCGTCGGACGCGGGGGTCTTCTTCTCCCGGGCCATGCAGGTGAGGGGCGGCGGGGCGCCATGGCAACGGCGGCGCGGCGGCGGCCCCGCGGGTGCAGGCCCGGGAGCGGAGGTGGGCGGGGGAGGGCCCGCCCCGCCTGGCTGAGCCGCGGCCCCCGGAGCGTCACCTGCAGGTGCATCGTCCCGGCGGGATCCCGAGGGAACGGGGACGCTCCAGCCCGAGGGTCGGTGTGATCTTGCCCACCGCCGGTGCTGTCCGTGCTCAGAGCCGCCGGAAAGGGGTGGCGGAGCTCTGGAACGGCTGCACAGCGAGGGCGTGGGGTCTCCCTCTGTGAGCACAACCCAAACACTCCTGGACGTGTCACCTGCTCTGGGTGACCCTGCCCTGGCAGGGGGGTTGGACTGGAGCATCTCCAGAGGTCCCTTCCAACCCAAACCGTTCTGTGATCCCGTGGGATGGTCCCTGTCCCTGGGCAGGTGCTGTGGGGGGGCCTTGGGGCTGCTCTGCCCTCCAGCCCCTCGGGAGGAGCGGGAGAGCCCAGCCTTGGCAAACACGGTGCTCTCCAAGGGAGGGGAAGGGTCTCTGGGGGCTGCTGTGGCACCAGGACCACCCCAGGGAACGGCTGGAGCTGTGCCGGGGCAGGGTTAGGTGAGATATCAGGAAAAGGATCTTCTCCCAGAGGGTGGTGAGCACTGACCAGGCTCCCCAGGGCAGAGTTAGGTGGGATATCAGGAAAAGGTTCTTCTCCCAGAGGGTGGTGGGGGGCACTGAACAGGCTCCCCAGGGCAGTGGGCACGGCCCCGAGGCTGCCAGAGCTCCAGGAGGGATTGGACAACGCTCTGAGGGACAGAGTGACATTGCTGGGGTGCCTGTGCAGGGCTAGGGTTTGGATAGGATGATCCTTGCTTGGAATATTCTGTGATCCACAAACTTGGCATCAGGAGCTGCTTGTGGATGTAGTGACCCCCTTGGAGCTGTGAAGAAATCTGGGTACCCCTGAGCAGCAGGTGGTGAGATGGGGCTGCTGAGTGTACCCATCTCTTGGGCGTAATAATGGAAAGCTGCTCTTGGCTGGGCAGGAGAGAGGGAGGCAGGTCAGAACTGGTTGGGATCCTGCCTGGAAAGTGAAGTCCAGCTGGTGACTCTGGGACTGGGCTTCTTGTTCTTACCCATTGTGTGGGGGCTGGTAAACAAACAGAGCAGAGCTGCCTCATTCCAGACCTTCTGTGCCCTGGAGTAATTCCGGCTCTATTGGGAACTGGGCTCCTGTAAGCAGATATCACCTCCTGTGACCATGCCAGCAAGTCATATGTTATGAAAAAGGGAGATATTAACTACAGGTGCAAAACAAGGAGCAGATGGGAAGCTTAAAGATGCCGTTCTCATGCAAATGACCTTGGTAGCAGAAGAGAAGCTGTGAAGAAATCTGATGTTTAGAAGCCTTATTGTAAGTCTGATAAGTGTTTTTTAGCTCCAAGGCGTAGGAAGGAGCCAGGCCTGGGAACAGTGTCTGCACACAGTGATTCCAGAGCAAGGAGGCGTTTATAAATCGTGGCTTCTGCCTGCTACACCTACTCCACTGGCTCGTACATGAATATTCATGTGCCTAATTACAGTAGTAATTTCTTGAAACCAAGTGAGCACTGCTACTTGTGGACAGCGTGCAGGTATTTGTGTAAGGAGGGGATGCTGGAAGGAAATGGATCACTGAGGCTGAAAACCACTTTGTGGAGTGTCATTGCTAGGGGAATTCAGCCTGTTTGTGTCCTCACAGAGGCCTGGAGTGGGTGAGCTCTGCCCTGTGTCCCCCGAGAGCCACAAGTGACCGCTGAGGTCTGTGTGGGCAGCAGGGGTTGGGTTTGTAACACTCTTTAGCACTGCAGATCTTCTAGGAGGGGAGCGAGACCTATCTAGAATCTAGAGCTGTTTTCTGTAGCATTGGAGCTGCTTTCTCCAGCTCCAAGGCATTTAACGAAGTCATGTTTTACTGGAACTGCAGCATCTGGGAGATAAATGGACTGGCTATTATGTGCTATACCACTCAGACAGCATTAGCTCTTGCTGTCTGCCTGAGCTATCTGACCAGCACACAGGAGCTTCCCTCCAACTGGAATTAGGGCCCAGTGGCGAGAAAATCAAGCAGAGCATGGTCAGCACAACACCCCTGGGGTGGTTCAGGGCAGGAGCAGTCCTGGTTTGAAACCTGTCAAATACAGTCCAATGTAGGTGCTGGGTGAAGGATTTTGGACTAGGCTCGACCTACCTCATGATGTAAAACCCCTCAAAAACCCACTGGAGAGCCTTCATGTCACTCTTCAGAGCTCAGGCATCAGTTAGAAGGACTCTTCAGAAAAGCAGAGCAGATGGTCCAAGCTGGGGTGGGAAGGTCATCTCTGCTGCCCTGGGAGTGGGGAACAAGGTTTGAACCTCAGGCAGCTGCAAGGGTATAGAGCTTCTGTAGGACTCAGCATCTCACTTGAGGATGTGCTGTACTGACACATGAACTACCAGTTGCAGCCATCCAAACCTCAGCACCTGCAGACAAACATCAGACAGGCCACTCTTCATCTTCACTGGAGAAGGGCCTTTCTCTTTGATGAGCTGAACCTTCCAGTTATCAGCGAGTGGGTCTGATCCCAAACCTTGGCAGAGGAAGCTCCGTGGCAACACATTGGATGTCCCTGTTCTAGACAGGCTGCAAGCCAGCCTCTCTCAGGGAGGTCTGGAAATAATTGTAGGTGTCTGTCTTCTGTCAGTCCTGATATAAAATGGCTGTGGGTGAAAGTGTGAGTACAGCTTTTGGTGCTTATCCCACTGCTAATGTCATTACTGTAGCTGCTACAGGTTGGCTTTATCCTGAAGCTCTTGCAGGCTGACCAACTCCCCCATCTCCCTGAACTCTGGTGATAGAATAAGCATTTTTCATTAATAAATGAAATAGACTCTCTGCTTGCTGACCTTACTGGATCTGACACCTTAAAAGTTCAGAGAACAGGAGGTGACGTAAGAAAAGGGGACACAGCCAGGACAGCTGACCCAAACTCACCAAAGGGATATTCCAGACCATGTGACATCTGCTGAGCAATAAAACCTAAGAGAAGTTAGAAGGGGAACATTTGTCATGTACAGCATTTGACTTCTGGAGTAACCACTACTTGTACTGAGGTCCTACTTTCTGGGAAGTGGCCAGACATCACCTGCTGATGGGAAGTACGGAGTAAAATCTCTTGGTTTCCTTTGCTTCCACACACACAACTTTTGCTTCATTTAACTTCCTTTATCTTGACCTGTGAGGTTTTTCCATCTTGTTTTCAACTCCCCTGTTCTGATGAGGAGGGAGCTGATAGAGCGGCTTGGTGGTCACCTGATGTCCAGTCAAGGTCAACCCACCACTGGGTTTTTTCCTCTCCTAAATGCCTTGCTCATGAGTTAACCAAGCTGTCCTGTTAATGGCTTCCTTCTGTCCTCTAGCACAGTTTCCCTTGGCTCCCAGCTTGCCTTTCCTGACTCCTGGTGACCAAAGACTTGGAGCATACTCATAAAGTCCAGAGTTGTTGAAATTCAGGTTGTTTTGAGATGCTGACTGAGTGGCTGTGGCTTCTTTCCTACTGCAGCCCTGTACAGAGTAGGTGGCAGATTTGCCTCCGCTGATTGTGATGTGTCTCTGATCACCAAAAGAGCAAATGCTACTGTAGCCTGGGCATTCTGAGCTATTTGGAGGCTTCAGAAAACCCAACAGCCAAAATCTGCTGGCAGGTACAAGAGACTATTCTCAGGCTCCTGGCCCTAGTTTGATCTTGTGATTTAAGGTAGAAAATTATAAGTAATGTCCAGTTGGGAGAAATGGATACCCTGTAAAAGAGCAACCATTTCAGAGCTCACAGATTACATGCCTGGGCCAGATGGAGGGACGGGGATGGAAAAATCCCAGGAGCCTGGAAGAGACACAAGTCAAGTGATACAGCATTGTCCAAAACAGCTGTGATGGTGGCATAACGCAGTCTGTCTGCTCTCCTGGGGGAAGGGGATTTTCCCCAAGTTGTGGATGCTTAGGGCAGCTGCCCTACCTGAACCCCAGCGCTGCCTTGCTCCTTTTGGGACTGTGGCCCAAGTGCTGCTCTCCTGCTGGGTCACCCCGTTTGCCCACACGGGCCCTGATAATGCATCTTGTGTTCCTGCTGGCCAGCCAAGCCTCCCAGAGGAAACCCAACCTTTGGCTGCATTATTGATGTCCTGGAATGCAGCACGACTCTCTCCTCTTCCTGGAGAGTGAGAGTGACACTGACAAAAGGCTACCCTGCATTATTAATCCCCCCTGAGCTCCCAGTACTGGGCTGGGTCACTGCAGGGATGTTTCCTGCAGGGCAGCAGCCCCTCAGTTCTGCGACCTGGCATGTGATCCCAGGATGCAGGTCCTGGGCAGAAGCTGTTGACCCACTCATCATGTTCTAGAAAACAGTTCTGCCACAGCAGGGTGGAGAAGCTGAAGCTTCTCCTGAGCATTGCAATTGCCTGTGCTCTGCTGGCCATGCCTATCTCCCAGTGGATCTGCACCAAGCCTGTAAATCAGCCTGATAAAACCAAATAACACTCCCATTTGTGGCAGTCTGCTGCAAAAGGCAGCAACGCCTCTAGTGTAGGAGCAGCAAGATACAGAATACTCTAAATCTGTCTTTTTACAGTCAGAAGCCATGAGTGTATGATCAGCTCCTCTGCTCTCCTGCTCCTCTTGGCCTCACAGTGAAATCTTGTGTCTGTGCAAAGAAATTTCTGTGCTATGGAAACAAATTCCTAGGGATAGAAACCCTTTACACGGGAGACCTGCCTGAAGTGTTTGAGTAGCCAGATCTCATAAAGTGCTGTTCTTCTACGCTGCTTTTCACTGGGCGGCCAAGTAAGAGGGGACCAGCAGGGGACCTGTTGCCACCTAAAAGCTCAGATTTCCACTTCCCCCAGGCAAGAAGCAGCTCATAGGGTAGGTCAGTGTAACTTACCTGCAATCTCCTGCTCTGGCTATGCTTCCAGGAGAAGGTTCATCTGATGTCTCAGCAAGCTGCTCCAAGGGCTGGTCCTGTGAAGCTGGGTGGGTTCTCTGATCTGAAAGGTCACATTAGAGGCCAAGCTGAGCTGGATCAGTGACTCCCCGTGCCCAGAGAAGGAGGGAGACGTGTTGCAGGGAGGTACCAGCTTACCCGAGGCTGTGCCTGGGCTGGCACATCTCGCTTCTGGGCAGGGGTCAGGGAGACGCCGAGGGAATTGAGTGTAAATGGAGTCACAGCCTCCCATGCCCTTGCACCCACTTCCTGACGTTCATGCCCTGCTTCCCAACACTGAAAGAACGCCTCAATAAGAGATTGTTTTCTGGCCTGACCCTTTGGAGCCACAGGCTGTGACTGAGGTTCCTGGCCATCCTCCCCTTCTGGCATAGCCCCCAGGCTTGCAGTGATCCTGGTACTGCCCTCAGCCTTCACGCAAGACAAACAGCTTCAGAGCCTGCCTTGGGATGAGAATTGAGTTTCTGAGTCCTGGTTGAGTGCTGTGCTGTGACCCCTGTGCTTCACACAAAGCTGCCTCAGAGGACAGTGATGCCAAAGATGCTGCTTATGAGTACAGCAAAGGAGCCTGGAGTTGGAGTGGTCCAGGACACCAGCAGTGACACTGTAGAGGTACTGGAGGGCTCCAGAGTGATCTGATGCTGCAGCAATGCTGTAAGAAGCTGAAAAGAAACTGGGTTTAGGCATGACAGCTCCAGGGCAGATGCTGCTGCAGAGTGAGCCTAAACTGCAGGAAAAAGAGCTGGACTTGAAAGTGAGATGAGGTCTCAAAACGCTGTCTGGGAAAGGGGGGTGAGAGAGACTGTTTTGCATCAAAGAGTCTGAGAAAGCTCTCAAACAGATGACTCGAGAATTAGTGCCAAATACCTGGGAAGTCCCAGTTTGCTGCATGGCAGTGACTCAGCCCAGCCTGGCAGAGTCTGACAACAGCCCTGGGCTTCCAGCCGTGACAGGGAGGCAGCGACAGCCACTCACGCATCGTGTGTGTCCCCCAGACACAATCACAGCCGTGGGTACAAAGTAATACAAACACCCTCTCACCTTGAATCTGCTTTTACCCGTGCCCAGGGGCCGGGGCAAGACCCAGTTAAAATGATGTGCTGGTAACCAGGGGCTGCTGGTGCAGAGGAGGGAGCAGTGAAGCCATCCCTGGTCCCACAGGGAGTGTAGGGGGAGTGTGACTGTCCCTGCAGCTGAGGATCTGTCACCACCCACATCTGGCAATGCCCTTCACTGGCTGTAGCTTGAACGGTGCCCAAGCAGGTCACTGTGTAAACATACCTGCAGGGCTTGTGTATCTTGGCCATCTGGTGACAGGCAGGGCTGGTAACAGGACTCCCAAAGGCTGTTTGCCCCTGCTCTGGGCTCCTTGTCTCACTGGGTTCCCAGCTTTGTGCTGGCTGGGAAAGGAACTGGCCAGAAAGCCTTTTGGCAGGGGCAGCAGACACCAGACCAAGACCACATGAAAAGGACATCTGGGCCCACCTAGAGCTGAGCTCTGGGATAGGGAAGCCAAGAAAAGGTACAAGTGGTAGGTCAGTCCGTTGTATTTTCACCTTAAGAGTTCAACCAGGCTTTAATCTGTTGGCATCTGACTCAGCAGTGGCACCAGAGACGAGCAACAAGGTTAAAGGACAGCTGGAGCCTCTGTAGGATCCCAAGTGGCACGGCTGACTAAAGAGTCTTTTATGTGATCCAACAAGATGTTGGTTCTGTCAAGAGCAGGAAATTACGCTTAGAAATACTCTGTGAAGCTGGGCTCTGTGAAGCAAGTGGGAAACGGGGATGGGATGAGAGGGAATGGGCTCCTCTCTCAGGAATCCCCCAAGGAAGCAATGGAGGGTGTCCAGGCCATCTGACACTGCACCTCCAGACTGACAAACCTTGTCAGATGTCACTGCCCAGTCTGAAAACACTGGAGACCTGCACAGCTTTGCTGCTCCCTGCTGCTAATGTTAAACTGAAATAGAATTGCAGAGGTAGGGAGTGTCCATTGCCCACGTGAGTCTGAGTGCTGGGAGAAGTTAAACACTTATATTTCAATGCTTTGCTTCAGAGTTGTCCTAGAGGAAGAATCACCTGCTGAAAGGAGTTTTATCTAAATCCTGAGTCTGATCCTCCTGATTTGTGAGGTGTTAGTGACATTCCTGACCCCCTTGGGTTTGCAGGACAGAGTGGTTAGTAGGAGGTGAAGGGACATCACACCTTCCCTCACCTGAAGGATGTCTGTTGCTCTCCTGCATGAAATAGTGGAAGCCACATGCATATTTAAATAGATCCTTCATAACTAGAGTATTTTTGTACCAGGCTTATTAAAAGTTACCTATTCTGGAACACCTCTCAAACCTGGACTCTATTTTTAGCCTGATGCTTGTTCTACTCTTGGGCAAAATCTTGCTCTCTTCACCTGAAAGGTGCCTGCAAACAACAATGACACCTTGGAGGCTTTTTAGCTCTATTCTAAGGTAAATACTCAGGACCAAAGCAGCTTTGCTGTCCCTTACTAGCTCTGTAGCCTGCTAAATTTGCTTTAGAAGGACAGACCTAATGATCCCTTCTTCCTGCAGTTTACTGAAGAAAAGCTGGGCCAGGCTGAGAAGACTGAACTGGACGCCCACTTTGAAAACCTCCTGGCCAGGGCAGACTGCACAAAGAACTGGACAGAGAAGATCCTGCGTCAGACTGAGGTTCTGCTACAGCCAAACCCGAGTAAGTCCAGCTCCTCCCGAGGCTTGAAGGACAAACATCACTTGCAGCTCAGTGCTGAAAGACTTGCCCTCTGGCAGAGAGCCCTGTTGCACTGAGCTTGTGGGGGTTGGAAGAAATGTCTTTGCAGGGCCAGTCCTTCTTTCTCTGTGCACCCAGGGGATGCCTGGCTGTGCCCCCAGCCTGGCAGTGCTCCCGAGGGACAGGGAAGGGATACCTGCTGTTCAGTGCATCCTTGAGGATCCCTCTGCAGCCTCCATGGTATCCTCCTTCCAGGTGCCAGAGTAGAAGAATTCCTCTACGAGAAGCTGGACAGGAAGGTGCCTTCCCGGGTCACCAATGGGGAGCTGCTGGCACAGTACATGACAGAAGCAGCCAATGACTTTGGGCCAGGGACACCTTATGGTAAGTCAGCCTGGCTAATTAAGGAGTCCTAGGAATTCATCCCTTCCCAAGAGAGTATCCCTAACACTGCTCTGGGCTCAGGCGTCTGCAGCACAGCCCATGAAGGGGGCAGGGTGACCTGCTGCCCCTCTGTCTGTTTTGGGGTGTCAGAGCTGATGCCAGGTTGTCTCTAGCAGGGAAGCAAATGGACCTTCTGGAGTAGGGACTCAAGTCTTACTTGCTCCCTGCTCCAGGGGAAAATGGGCAGGAGTCTCCCCATTCCTAATGCAATCCTCAAGTCTGGCAAAGCTAGAGAAGAAATAAAGACACAGATCCAGGGGACCTCAGGGAACTGCTTACAGGACACAGAAACTGTTTGGGGCTCTTTCTGTGGCTTTCTAAACCAGCTGAACAGGGAATTGCAGTGAATAGCTTTAGATTTATCCAGTTTGAGCATATTTTCAGTCCAAGGTGGTATCTATTTGCACAGAGTTTCTCGAGACTCTGAGCTAGAGAGCCCTCCTTTAACTGCATCCTGCAAGTGAAAGGTGGAAATCTTTCTCCAGCAGAAAGAGAACAGGAAAACAAACTTGGAAGCTTGGTGCTTGGATACAAGCCTCAACAGGCCCCTTCCTGACCACACAGAACATCTTTCTGTTCTTAAATCCTAACAGTTGTCTCTTCCTGGCAGAATTTTGGGCTTCTTTAAGCAGCAGACCTGCACAGAAACACACCCTTCACTTCCAGCTGTCCTTGCCTTTGCCACGAGTTTTGTTCCTGCTCTCCAGATCAATAGCTGTTCAATAGTGAATCCTATTACAGGCAGAACAGCTGTAACTGCATCTATAGCCAACCCTGCCTAATCAACTCATATTTTCTGCTCTGCTGCTTTTTAATTTGCTGCTCTGTTCCTGTGCTTCTGCTTTATGAGGCAAAGAAGGATCATTCTGTGCAAGCAGGTGGAGCAGTAAAAGGCCATCAGTGGGCCAAGTGCCTCAGCAGGTGGATAAGTTCAAAGCTGCCCTGGGAGCAGTGAGAAGAGGCCTCAGGCCCAGAGTAGACCATGGGCAGGGCTGGAGCTGGTGTGGGTTGGGCAGGGTCTCCTCACCCAGGCAGGGACACTGTGCCCATGTCCCCAGCACGGGAGCCTGGTGGCACTGGGGGAGTTGGCTGAAGCCAGCACAGAGTTCACTGGTTTCTCCCGGAGCTGAAGGTTCCTGTTGTTGCAGGAAAGACCTTGATAAAAGTTGGAGAGACTCAGCGGCGCTTGGGCGCAGCAGAACGGGAATTCATCCACTCTGCCTCCATCAACTTCCTGACCCCACTGCGCAACTTCCTGGAGGGGGACTGGAGAACCATCTCCGTGAGTGCGGGAGCAGGGAAGAGGGAGGGTATCCCATCACTGGAGTCAGGGAGGGCAGGGGTAGAGGGAAACTGTGCTGGAAGAACCCATTTTGTTTCCCTGTGACTCCATACCTTCTCCCCTTAAAGAATTCAAAGAGAGGGCAATACCAATCCTAGGTCTGCTCGGGGTCCCCTCTCTGGCAGGGAAGGATTGTCACTGATGTGCATGAGGAAGGCAACTCATTTCCCCACTCCTGCAGCTGGTGGGCATCACCCACCCACAGGCTGCCCTGTTTCCGGAAGGTTCTCCTGTATCGCTGGCAGCCAGGCCCAAAACTCCTGCTAACAAGATGAACACAGCAGCTGCTTTTTTCTCCCTGGCATTCTTTGACAAGGAGATAGATTGGCTTGCTAGATGATCCCATGTCCCCTTCCCTCCCCAGCCCTGCTCCTGAGCAACCTGCTCTTACCCACATTCTGTCCTTGCAGAAAGAGCGGAGGATCCTGCAGAACCGCCGCCTGGACCTGGACGCCTGCAAGGCCAGGGTGAAGAAGGCCAAAGCTGCCGAGGCAAAAGCAGCGGTAACTCTTCCCCTCATTCCCCTCCCCATCCCTCTGGCCCAAGGGCTTGGCTCACACGGTCAAAATTCAGGTTGCCCTGCTATGTCCTGCCTCTGGCACGCACATGTGGGGTAATTCCTCGTCTGGTATGCAAGGAAACCAGGAGCAGGAGAGTCGTGCCTGTTCCTGAGATCTCCTCCCTTGGGAGAGCTGGTGGGACAAATAGTTCTGAGCTTCCAGAGTCTGGAAACTTGTACTTGTCCCAGACTCCTGCCTCCTGACTCGTCAGGGTTGCTGGATCATTTGTGCTATTGACTAAAAGGCTGCATCTTCTGAGGACTTGCTGACTTTCCTTGGGGATCTCAAAGCAAGGCAAGAGAGAGCTGAGCTGGGAGGTGCACAAGGAAAAAGTTTGTTGGGGCTCTGCAGCAGTCCCAGGCTGTCAGACTGGTTAAGATTCTGCCAACTCAGCCTTCCCCAGGCAGGACTGCTGCAGGAGCCTCTGAGGGCTGGCCAGGTCAGCCTGGCTACCAAGGTCCTTCCTTGAGCCCTCTGCTCACTCCATTCATGGTGTTCTCCAGAGCCTTCTGACTTTGGGGAAGTCACCACCCTGGGCATTCTGGGGTCCCTGGATGGCCTGGTTGAAGCAGATTGTCATCCTGTGGTGCTCTGGCTGTTGGCACTTGCCACGTTCTGCTCCTTGCTTGGGGCCAGGAGCTCAACTAGCAAATGTGTGCAGCCAGAATGGGCAGGAATCCCTGTCAGTCAGTCTCTGGGATGCACTGAGATACCAGCCTAGGAGCCCTCCTATGGGCCTGTTTTCCAGCCATCTGCTCAGCTGGGCCTCTGGCCTTGCAGCTCCCTGGATAACCAGTTCCCACACATTTTCCCTTTGCTCCAGCCCTAACTACATCCCTGCCAGGTGGGGAAGCTGTGCTAAGCTCAGGAGCCTCCATCAACAGGTCTGGCAGTGCTCAGGTCTACACAGGAAAACTGTGACCAAAAGTAGGAGCTGCCCTTTTAAAAAAGCCTCCTCTAATCAGTCGGGTCTCCCAGATCCTCTGAAGGTAAATTCAGGGATCCCCAATTCCCTTTCTGGAGAAAGGGAACTTTCTCCAGAAGTTTGCTTTATCTTTAAACTCAGAGCAGGACTTCTCATACCTCCTGTGCTTCCTCCCTTTCCACCCTCCTTACCTTGTTTCCTACAGGGAATGACCCCAAGGCCTCTCACCTGCACACACACCCTTGGGTGAGGGACTTCCCCATAGCTGGAAAAGAAGAACTTGGTTTCCCACTGGAATTGCTGGGATGCCCCAGGCAGGTGCAGAGCCCGTCCAGGCTTTCCAGGGTGTTCTCCCCAAGCCAAGTTTCAAAGCAGCAGAGTGGCTGAAACACAGACCACACAAAAGCAAACTCAGCCACATCTGTGGTGACCCATCTCTCCCCCAGCTTAGCCTAAGGATGAGGTCTCAGGGCACTGGCTGCCAGAGGACCAGGTGGAAGCTCCCAGCACTTGGGGAACTCCTGCCTCCGCCCTGGGCACCTTAACTCATCACTACACCACAGCCTTCCCTGTAACATGCCTGGAATCCCACGTCACACCTCCCCATCCAAGGTGAATTATCCCAGTATCCCCCCTGGCCCGGCTCACCCCTCTCTTGCTGCTCTTCCCCTCTGTGGTGCAAATTCAGCTTCTGTCTCGTGGTGACCCTCGAGTGCTGCTGCCCAGACCTGGGAGCTGCTGGTGGAGCATCTGGGCTTGTGCATTTCCCACAGACTTTGTGCTTTGTCCTTCCTGTTGATGCTGTTTTGTTTACTAACCTTTTTGTTTTGTTTCTTTGTGATTTGCTCAGTGTGAGGGAGATGTGAGTATTGACTGTGCTAACAGTGCTGTGATTTTTTTTTCTTTAACACCTCTCATTGTCTCTTTCCCATTTTTAAAAGAAAATTCATAACTCCTTTGTCCCCTTGGGACCAGCCCTACAGCATGTTTTGAGCGTGGTCAGGGCTGTGGCTGCCTGGGAAGGTGCTCCAGAAGGATGGCCAGCTCCTCTGGAGCATCCCTTGGGTCCATCCATGCTCCTGCAAGCAGTGCTCAACAGAGGCAGGGGCTCCCCTAAAGACCCCCTTGGGCTCCTCCAGCTCCAGGAAGGAGGAGCTGGGAGTGGATGGCCAATCCCTGTCCAGAAGGGCAGCCCAGAGACAATGACAGGCAGGATGATTTGGTTGTGGTGCTGTTCTGTCCTCCAGGCTCATACAAGAGTGGAAGGGGGAGGGAGGTGGGTCCCTTTTGACCACTGCTTGCAAATACAACTTCTCCGTGCACAGAAGTACAAGAGAAGCTTGCCTTCTTCATCCCATGTGCTATGACTAGTTTTGGGACTCCCTGGAGACCAGGGAATGGGAGGAGAGGTTTCTTCAGTTGCTCTTAATCTTCAAAAACCAAAAAGCATAAGCAGCTATACCTGTGAAACATCCCTTCTCCCCATAGGGAGGAGCCCAGCTGAGTTGCTGTGCTTGCCTCAAATCTCACTGGTGCATTTTGCTCCCTTGTATTCAGAGGTTCGACTTGTAACAGGAATTGCTCCTCCTTATTCCTTCCTCCAGCCATCCCCAAAACTCTTAAATGGTATATTAAAAAAAAAAAAAATCTCTTCTTGTTGGGCCTACCTGGCTGCTCTTGCACCCACTGGTCACTGGTCCAGCAGGCTGCTCGGGGCCCAGCAAACTGGGTCAGCGTGTGTAAGCAGATCTGGGTGACTGCAGGGAGATTAACCTGGGAGAGGAAAGGTGGGATCTGAGAGGATTCGTGGCACAGCTGGGATCCAGCAGGACTGTGCCAGCCACAGTCCAGGAACAGTGCAGGAAGGGCCGGATGCCCTGAGAGTTCCTGAGGCGAGGCAGCTCCATGGATTGTCTCTTCAGGTGATGCTACAGCCAGAGGCCATCCCAGGAGGAGGCCTAGTCTTAGCTTAGCTGGATAGAGACCACATTACCTGCTGGTTGGTGAGCCCACACCTTGTGGGGGTGTATGAATCCATTGCATTCCCAGTGAGGAAAACCTCCAGAGGGCTGAAATTCTTCCTACCCCAAGGCAGAGGTTTAGCTGTGGATAAGGTAGCTTGGAGATTTTCTGACCTCTGGGATGAAAAGTCACACACTGCCTTTGGCTAGAAATGGTTTGGCTGAGCCATGTGCCTTCCTGGAATGGCAGAGGTGGGTCTGTCAGGAGGAAACATGCCCAGAGGCTTGGAGAGAGCAAGAACAGTAGATGTGTCTCTTTAAAAGGCACCGTGGAAAGGATGCTCCAGTGCTGGTAAACATTCCTCTTTAAAGACAAGGCCCTGTACAGTGACACTTGTAGGGCTTCTGGCAGGAAGCAAGGGGGAGGAAGGTCCTGTCCCCCAGGCTGAGCCAGCCCAACATGAGCACCCTGCTGGCTGGAAGGGAATGGGAAGTGCATTGGGATTGTGCTGTCCCATCCCCACCCCAGCAGGCTGCTGAATGAGCTGTGAGCACAGGCAGAGTTTCTAACAGCAGAAGTAGCTGCTGTTCAAGTGGCAGGTGTGACTGCAGGGCCAGTCCACCTCCTGCTCAAGCCTGGCTTCCACACACCACTACTCAGACATCAGGAGACCTCCCTCCTGCCACCTCAGGCATCTGAGCTCAGCTCCCAGCACAGACAGGACAAGAGCCTCTGGTGTCCTGTCCCAGCCATCGCCCACTGACTCCTGTTGCCTCCTCTGGTGCCTTGTACCTGCAGGGGTGGGCCCCCCCAGGCTGTGCCTGACTTTCAGGAAACCAGACCTCGTAATTACGTGCTCTCCGCCAGCGCCTCAGCGGTAAGATCTGCCTCCTGCCTCCTCCTGGGTGTTGCCTCTCCAACCTCTTCCTGCCCCTCTCTCTACCTGACTTCAACTCAGACCCAGTGCTCGCTCTGCTGTTTTCAACATTTTAATGTGACATGGGGCTGCCCAGGGTTCCTCTGACTCAACCTGAAGGGTTCAGATCACCCCTCTGCGGGGGTGCGTGGTCAGGCTCTGGTTCTTTTCTCCTTGGTTTGCTTCCCAAACCAGCTTCTCTGCCAACCCTCTTCCACATTTCTAGTGGGAGTCTTCTGACTGATTTTTATTGCAAGTAGAGCAACTGAAAAGCAAAAACTCCCAAGGCTGGCCTTTCTGGAAGGTTCCAGCTGCACAGTGGCAGTGTCACATGCCTGATCTGTGCTGTGGTGGCAGAGGCTTTGTAGCTGGCCAAGAGAAGCAAAGGTGGAGGAACCCCTTTGCCACCAGTGTCAGCAACACTTTAGGCTGACAGTGCAGGCTTGTCTGTTCTGCAAATAGAGGTCATTTTTCCCCCTTCCATCCTGGGGCCTGTCTGTTGGCAGCTGTGACACAGCCAGATGTGCCCAGGGGTGGGGGAACAGCCCATGGCATCTCTGCTCTGTGGCACTGAGTCATTGTGGCCAAGTAATTTGCCATCCCTGCTGTGTGTTCATGGCTCCTTGTTCTACAATGTCACATTGCTCATTAAAATGTTGAAAACTGCTCATCTTGCTTCCTAACTAGCATTCAGAACAACACTGATGCCTGTTAAGAGAATAATCTGGGAGTGGGATCTGTAGATACAAAAAAAGGGCAGTCCAGCCTTCTCAAAACCAAAAAGCATCATGGAAACAAGGTCGATTTGGTTAATGGGAAACTCCTCCCATTTGGAGAAAAAGGTGTGTCTGAGCTGATAGCATCAGTGTTAGTTCCCAGAGGGATCTGTCCTGACCTTCTTGGAGAGTGATGCTGGGATCAGAAATATCTCCGCACAACACCTGGAAAATTGTTTCCATCCCTAACAGGCTCAGTGATGAGAGCCCTGAGAAAGAAGCTGATGATGCAGTAGAAACTTCTGAGTTCTCTCCTTTCCTAGTGCAGCAGCTCACAGCCAGCCTGTGGCTCTGGCTTCTCCCTTGGGAAGGCCTGTTCCAAGGGCAGTGGGATAAGGGTCTGCAGTTAAGCTCTGGAACAATCAGAGGAGAGAGACTGGGCTTTCCCTGCCTCTGGATAGACCAGGGTCTCCTGACCATTCCCCAGGGCTAAGGCAGACCTGAAGATAAGTGTCTGGGCAATGTGCATTGGCCTCTTGTGGCGTGCCCAGGTGCTCTGTTGGACATGTCCAGCCCTCACCAAATTGCAACCGGATTTGCTTTAGCTCTGTTGCAAAGCTGTTCTGGGGAGCAGGTGCCACGTGCAATAACACAGCAGCAGAAATAGACTTTGGGAGGTTTTTAGCTGACAAGTGTCTACCATGGGACATCTGTGCCTAGTTCAGTGCTTCCCCATCAGAGCTCTGCTGGTGCTGCTGGCACCGGGCAGTTAAAGCAGGGCTAGGAAGGCAGCCAGTGCTGACCTGAAGCCCTGAATCACCCTGGATGGTTGCACAGCAGGGCCTCCTACCAGGAGTGCCCATAGGAAACACGCTGGCCTGGCCAATGGCAGGCCTTGTGGCTTCCAAAACTGTTCCAGAGGCTGTGGTTTGGTGGGTGAAGGGCCACCTGAAGTCCAGCTGCACTGGCAGGGGTGACCTGATTAACAGTTTGCATCTCTAATTAGCAAAACGCAGGCTGAGTCCAGGCCGCTCCTCGTGCGGGCAGAGCTGCTTTGCAGCGAGCTCTCTAATCCCAGCACTCATCCCAAGGGGTCAGGCACTGCAGCAAGGTAGGAGCTCTTCATCCTCTTGCTCTGCTTCTCTTCCAGGCCAGAGTTCTGGTGCCACTTCAGCCTTAGTGGGCACTGCCTGTGGTGAGCACTGGCTGCTGCTCCCCTCCTTTCTGGAGGGAGGGATTGGTTGTGCCCCAGGTAACAGCTTGGTCCTACAGGTGAGCAAACAGCTCAGCTCAGCTCTCTGCTGGACCGCACACCCTCAGCAGGGCTCCGATTTAGATCCTAAATCCTTGTTGGTTTCTGGAGAGGTGGATAACACAGTGCTTTTATTTTTTGCCCTTCCATTACAGGAGGGCTCAGATGGAATTAAATCCAAGAGAAAAGCACCTCCCTTGTTTTAAGTTGGAGGCTGAGGAGTCATTTCTCCTCTCTCCCACACTGACCTTTTGTTTTTGTGTAAGAAGGTGTACGTGGGCTGTGTAAACCCAAATATCCCTTTCTCTCAGACCCTGCTGCTCTGTATTCATGGGAATGATTCCAAGAAAAACAGATTGAGTACCTTAGAGACGGTTCCTCTGGCTTGAGCTGGCGTGGGGGAAGACAAGTACAGGTCATGACCTGTTCTGCTCCCTGAGCTGTCCAAAATGTAGTCACACAGTGTCTTAGCCCAGGGATAAATTGAGGAGCTCCTCAGCTGAGAAGGGGAAGGGGCTCCTGTCCCTACACGTGGCTGTAATTGCCCAGGCCTTCCTTGAACCAGTTCCTAATTTTCAGTAACAAAACATCCTCCTAAAGGCCAGGGAAAACACCCCCCTGAGCAGGGACAGCCCACAACCCCAATAACTGCTCAGATATAAAGACAGGCCACATACCACGGAGCAGAAGCTGAGCTGCAGTTTCAGGGCAGGAGGCAGAGCAAGCAGGAATCCCACACAACATCTTCCTGCTTCAGCCCATCCCCAGGGCAGGTAGTCCCTGCAGGTTCTCCTTATATTGGCTTATGTTTGCCCCACCTGAGGGCAGCTGGTGAGCAAACCTCCACAAGGTTCAGCTGGGGCCAAGCAGAGCCTGTTCTGCCTCTGACACCGTGTCCAGCACAGGTGCCCCCAGGGCAGGGTCAGCCCTGCTCTGGTGACCTCCCCTGACCTGCAGAGGTGACACTGAGGGGTGAAGCTGAGCTCCACAGACACCCTGGCCCCACTGGTGTGGGGTGTTGCTGGCTCCCCGTGATTCCACATTGTCAGGACTGAGGTGGTAGTTGTCTGCTGAGGAAAGGCCAAGCCGAGGACCTCTGGGAAGGATCAATGTGTTTTTCTGCCTCCTCTCTCCCTTTCCCATTGCTGTGTGTGATCTCACTTGTCCATTGTTTCATGTCCTGGGGCCAGATCCCACAGGCAGCTGCCCTGAGTGTGCCCCGTGGCTGAGGAGAGTGGGAAGGAGCTGTGGGATGTTGTGCCTGCTCAGAGGCAGCACCCAGCCATTGCTTCCTCCTTGCTGTGGCTGCACAGGCCATTTATCTGAGCTCTCTGGACCTGTGGGTGAGGAATTCAAGGCTCTGTCTGGCCTGAGCTCGTGGCAGCCCAATACTTGGGCTCAAGCACCTCACTTGCCTCCCCACAATCCTAAAAGAAGGGCTGTCCTTCAGCACCAAGCTCTGCAGCTTCAGTAAAGGGACCCTTGCTGTGCAGAGGACTCTGATGTAAATCCTTGCCTTCCTGGAGCCCGTGGAATGCAGTGGCTGCAGCAGCCCTGGCAGGGTGCAGAGCTGGTGTGCTGCTGGCTCTGGTCATGTGCATTTGCTCTCCCATTGTGAAACTGAGCTCGGGGGTGCAGGAATGAGGGGAAGGGGCACAGATGTGGCAGCTGCTGCTGGGTGAAGGGCCAGCTTGTCCCCGGAGTTGGCCTGCTGTGCCCACGGAGCCTCCATGCCCACTGGTGTTAATGCCAAGTGCTTCTCGACGTCTCCATCACTGACCTCCTTTCCTGTTGCTCTGTGGCCCTTGCAGCTTTGGAGCGATGAGGTGGAAAAGGTAAGTACCCAGCTGGAATTGTGCTCAAACCTGGGGGTGTGCTGGGGGTGTTTGGGGCCGGGGGTGCTGCGGAACCCTTCCTGCTCACGGGCAGGGCAGGGTCAGGGGGTGCTGCTGCCCTCAGCCCAGCCCTGATCCCGCTGTGTGGCTCAGTGTGGCTGGGTCCGCTGGGGAAGAGCCTTGCCCGGGGGCCCGTTGGCTCTTCCTGGTGTGAGAGACTTCCCAGGCAGACCATTTGTGTGCCTGTGAGCAGCAGAAGGTGTCTCAGAGCCCTGCCCGGTGTGGTGGGCACAGAGGGGACGCACCAGCGGGGACTCGGCTCTGCCCTGTGGCCAAGGCCCTGCCTGCCCCTGTTCCTCCTGTGCCTCTGGGAGCCCCAGGCCTGGCCAGCAGCTCCGTGCAGAGCTGGCTCCAGGACAGGGCGTCCCTGTGCACAGCCCCAGCTGCTGGAGGGCACACCCCTACAGCAGGGCAGGGTGGGAAGGCTGCCTGAGTCTCTGCTACCCTTCGGAGCAGGCCCATGGAGGCAAATCCCAGGTTGCGGGCTCTGCAGGGGGCGTGTGACTTGTCCATGAAGATGGATGGGGGCTGCTGGTGGACTGAGAGTGGGGTGAGCTCTGTGTGGAGCTCCAGCATGGTCAGAGCTTCCAGAGACGCCTTCTGGGGTCCATCCTGTTGGCTCTCCCACCTCCAACACCCCCAGCAGACACTGGCCTGAAGTGCAATGGCAGAATGGCACGTTCCTGCTTGCTGTGCATGAGAGCAGCTGTTCCTGCCTTACTCCAGAGGCAGCAGCAGAGTGGACTTGGCTGTTCCTGAACCAGCTCTGCCTGTTCTTTAAACCCCTCAGTCCTTCAAACCAGCTGACTGCAGCCAGCTGTAACCATGCAGGGATGTGTTCCTCCATCCTCTCTCCTTGGTTTGTCCTGCTTGGATAGATAGACCAAACTATGTCACTAAACATCAAAGTTCTCCGTGTCTTGGAGAAGCACAAGACTGGGAGGGACCTGCCAGCTCACCATCTAGTGCTGGCTTTATAGGAATCCAATCCTGCAACTGCTCGGAGCTGGAGGGAGAGGCCAATCCCAGGCAGTGCCAATGGAGCTGGATCTGCCTGGCACAGGGTCTGAATAACTTGAACTCTCAAGTCTCAGCCCACTGGAGCAAGAATAAGAATCTCTTGGTGCTTCGAAGGCATTGCACTGGTATTTCCTGTTACATTCCCACTTCTCCTTTAAATAATCCCCCTCATACAGGGGATGGAAGAAAACAGATCAGTTGTAGCTTAAAATAGACAAATCTGATTAAAAGACAGTCAAAGTGTTTCTTTTTTGTAGCCTGGCTCTACCCTGGTGGTGGTAACACTGGTACCAGATGAGAGCTTTGCTGGTCCCAGCAGCCCCTCCAGCTTGTCCTGCTGGGAATACTGGGTGTCCTCTGGGGCCACCAGCCCTGTGGCCTCTGCTCTGAGACTGCCAGCCTGGCTGGATCAGCCCTCTGGGCTGAGTTCCAGACGTGTCACTCCTGTGCCAGAAGGATCAGTGCATTTCCAGAGCAGCAAAAGGAACCAGGCAGGCAGCTCCCTGATGGCTGCAGGGGAAAGGGTTCTCCTTTCAGTGAGTGGAGCTGAGTGGGTGACACTGCTGTGACCAGTCACAGCACATCCCAGGAGGAAAACAGCACGTTGTGCCTGGTGTTAATGAGTGAACCAGGCTGGAGACAACACATGGGGCTGTTCTTCTCCCTGCCAGGATCCACCCAGAGGTTCTGGTACTGCAGAACTCCCCAGTGTAAATGTTTGCTGATGGAAGAGAGATGTTCTGGCTGGCTGGTGAAGAGGGTCTCTGAATTGCCAGTGCCTGCTGTGGAGCTGCCTGCTGTTCACTGGTGTTCAATTCTAGCTCAAAACCAACAAGTAGCTCCAAAGGAGAGCCTTGAGTTGGATTGGGATATTCATCTCCATTGCAGAGAGTTAATTAGCAGCAGCAATCTAGTAAATGCTGCCTGGCTTCAGCCTTTGTTCTGTGGGGATAAAAAGGAAACCACTGCACTTGCAGAGAGCAGCTTAGGGAGGCTGTCATATTCCTATGCCTGCAGGCACAGAAAGAGTGGGATAAAAAGACTGGTGCTGGCATGGGACTGGCTTTCCACATATCTCAGGACTAGCAAAGCCTCTCCATCCTCATGTTCTAGTCTTGTGGGAGCAGGAGCTTCCTGGCTTGATGAACCAATCCTGAGCTGCCGTTCCATGATCTGCAATGATCCAGTGTAGGATCAAGCAGGAGTGAAGCTGGAATACAGCCTGAGGCCTCTGGGATCCCAGCCCAGGGTGTCTTGTGCCTGGTGCTCAGTGTCACAGGTGCATGTGGATCCCATGAGCAGCAGCACCCGTGTCTGGGGGCCAACAGGGGATTGGTGGAGGGGTGGAGGGTTGCAGAGGCAGAACAGGGGGCCTGCCCTGTGCTGCCTGAGCCCCCCACCCTGTTTGCAGGCGGAGCAGGAGCTGAGACTCACACAGACCGAGTTCGACCGCCAGGCAGAGGTGACCCGTCTCCTGCTGGAGGGGATCAGCAGCACACACGTGAGTCTGCTCGGGCACCAGGGGGGTGACAGGGACTGCAGGAACTCTGGCTCCTTCCTAGAAGAATGCCAAGAGGATGATGGAGCCCTGCAGTGGGAACAGAGGTAGAAGGTGTGGTAAATTTGGATGCTACAGCGACCTCCTGGTAAGACCCAGGCTGTTCAAACTAAAACCAGAAAGAAGTGAGCAGAGGTAGTGCCACTGTGGCTTCTGAAGTTCTGCAGTCCTCAAAGTGCTTCCAGGCCAACAAAACCTTGTTCTCTTTCTGGAGCTGTGGGGTGGCCATCTGGGCATGCAGAGTCTGCTGCCCTTGGGGGCAAGAGCAGCTGCAGCAGGAGAGTTTCTGTGCCTGGCAACAAACCCTGTCCAGCTGATGGTCCTTTTCCCCCCAGGTGAATCATCTTCGCTGTCTCCATGAGTTTGTGGAGTCTCAGACCAACTATTATGCTCAGTGCTACCAATTCATGCTGGACCTGCAGAAGCAGCTGGGCAGGTAAGACAAGAGAGTGCTCTTACTTCCCTGAGAGTTATTGATCTCATTGCCCTGGCTCAGGCCTCCTTCCCCTCCCACATCATAACCTCGGGTAGAGTTACAAAGCCCCCTCCCAGCTCTGACAGGGTTCAGAGTGGTGACCAGTCCTGGTGGTGGTGCATTTGGAGCAGGCATTGCCATGGGATTCATCTGGGGTTTGTACATTCCTCTCAAAGCATGACAGGCCATGGGAGTTGGAACATTCTTCTCTAAATCAGTTACATCACATGGGAGGCAAATTCCTGTTGCCAAGCAATGAGCCTGAGCATGCTCAGCTGCACCAGTGAGGAATTCCAAATTCCATATTCCATACTTAGTGCCACTGCAGCACATCCCATGGAGTGGGCTGGGCTGGGTTGTTCTGCCTGGTACTGTCACACCAGCACAGGGGCCTGACCAGCAGGGGCTGTTGCTGCCTCTCTCTGATCACTCACTGCTCCTGTTCCCTTCTTTTCCATGCCTGCAGCTCCAAAGGAGAAATGTAAGTACCATGTTGGTCAGGACGAGCTCTGAGGGCTCTCTGTCCCCCTCAGCCACTCTGGGGTCTCTAACTTGCCTCAAAGGCCAGAGGTGCACCCCCTTAGATAAATGAGCCTGAGCTCCATTACTGTCTCCCTAGAGAGCCCCCAAAGCCTGGGAGCCTCCCACTGGAACCTCCAGTTGAACAGGAGCAATGTCCATCCCTTTCCTGAAGAACTAGCAGGCAGAACAGGTAACACAGACTGGGAGAACAGGGAAGGGACACTGTGATGGACCCAGTCAAACAGCTGCAGAGCCAAGAGCAGCACCTGGCCCAGCCCCCTCTCCTGTGCCACCCTTCAGTCTGGTCCTCTGCAAGTTTGGTACCAGGCCTGAAACAGGGCACTGGAGTCAAAATAAGCAGACCAGTATCACCCTTGGACAGTCTCAGCACCTGAGAACAGTGTGTTTCCCCATGTGAAGGGCAGTGTGGGTGTTACAGCTGAGGCTGGAACTCCTGAGCATCGTCCCTGCAGGGTAACTGCTGAAAGTAAGGGCTCTCTGTAGTTGCTCAGCCTGGAGCCTCCCTGAGCTCTGCTCTTTCTTCCCCTCTGAAGGTTTTCAGGCACATTCGTGGGCAACGCAGAGTCCACGTCTCCCGCAGCCGCTCCCTCTCCTCCAGCTGCTGCTGCCGCTGCCACACTCCCTGCTGTGCCTACTATCCCAGTTGTACCCACAGTGGTTGGGGTGCCCAACACCGTGGCAGAGGCTGTGCTGAACCCCAGTGAAGTGAAGCCTCCGGCCAGTGGGACACGCAAGGCCAGAGTCCTCTACGACTACGAAGCCGCCGACAGCACCGAGCTGGCTCTCCTTGCAGATGAGGTTGGTGGCTTTCCCAGGTGGTGGATTTGGCTGTGACTGTCCAGCAGTCCATTGTGTGCCCATCAAGGCCTGCAGTCAGTTTTCCTGCCCCTAAAACCTGCTTTATGGCACTTATAGAGTCTTTACCTGGACACAAGTATCCCCTGAGTTGCAGTGAGTTGTGTTCAGAGCCATTTGCTATTAGACATCACCTCAATAACTCCTCAATTCCTGTTGAAGTCCAGATGGACCCAAAATAAAATACCCCAATACTCAGTACACACACTGTGACCCTCAAGTACAGCTGCCTAATGCAGTGCTCTGGGATAAGCTGCTGCCTGGAGGCCTGCTCTAGTCATGCTGGGAAAAAAAGGAAATTCAGTAAGTTGCAAACTCTTCTGTTTTCTGGACTGAACTTCTGTATTCAGAAGGGATGGTATAGCAACATGTAAAAATACCTCAAGTCACTTTGGGGAATGAAAAGGCAACAGGGCCATCACTGGGCGGCTTTCCACAGACCTGGTGTTAAAAGCTGCAGATAGCTCCAGGGCAAGGGCACAGATGCCTGGTAAATGAACCTCAGGAGTTGCTGGTCATTCAGTCCCCCTCTGACTGAACTTCTTGGTTCTGTTGCAGAGTAAGGTCCTGCCTAATGCTTGTCTTCTCTCCCCAGATGATCACTGTGTACAGCCTACCAGGCATGGATCCAGACTGGCTCATAGGAGAACGAGGGAACCAGAAAGGAAAAGTTCCTGTCACTTACTTGGAACTGTTAAGTTAAATGTTTCCAGGAAGAATGTGCAAGCAGAATACACCCCTCATCTCCTGGCACTTCTATGCGGATTTCTTCATCGGAGACCATTGCTCTCTTCAGGGTTGACACTCCATTGCTTGTGTGGGAATTGTGGGAAAGAAGTGGTAAAACCATTATGGTGAGGTTTTGGAAAAGGGCTGATGGCACCTGAGCCTGAATTTGTTACCTGCCAGTGCAGCCTGCTGTGAGGTCAGTGTCGATGGCACAGGATTCCTCAGTTATTTCCCCTTCCCTGCCCTAGTCTTGTTCCTCGCAGTGGCTTTCCCAGGGCGAGCCGTGTCCCTCAGCACCAGTTACACCTCCCTGTGTCTGCTGTGGGTTCCTGCCTGTCAGCCCCTCCCTCCTCTCCCTTCTCCAGCAGTAGGATTGCCCAAGTCCAACCATGGAGCATTCCAGTAGGGAAGTGTCCCCCACGCCCCCTCTGACACGTCCCAGCGCGTAAGGCAAGGCAGCAGCAGTTGAGCTTTAGGAGCCTGTTAAACCCATCCAGCCATGGGAGACCAGCAATGCAGGGCTGGCCTAGAGCCACACTCCCCATCCTGGGGCCTGGTGGCTGCTCCTCCCCCTGTCCTCTGGAAGATTTCCTTGTGGAGACCAACCTGGTACCACAGGGCCTAACCCTAAACCTCAGTGCAAGGGACCGTTATCTCGCTTGCGTTTCCTCCAAGAAACTGCTCTTGGACTGCAAAGTTTACAAGCCTTTTTACAGCTTTGCTCCCCATGTTACTGTCCAGGCTTTTCTTTCAGTGCATCTGTCCAGGCATGTTTTAGCCTGACTTTATTTTCACCTTGAGTCTCTGATTTAATGAATGTTTCCCCTCCCACCTCAGCAGTGAACAGACTTGGTGCATCCTAGTGCAGAAAGGGACAGTCCCACCTGCTGGAACCTCCAGCAAGGACCCGTTCTTGGCCACAAACCTCCCCCAGCCCAGGGTGTCCTGGAGAGATGTGCTGGTTCAGCTCAGGTACGTGTGCCTGCTCATCCTATAATGAACTTTTAGCTAGAGCTCACCCAAAGGACTCCCACTGCTGTGTCACTGGGTTTCCACTCAAGCTGGATGGAAAGAAACTCCCCTGCACTGAGCTCTCTGTTCACCACCTCCCCCTGGGTATGTCAGAACTAACTTTGCTTGTTTATTGATCTTTTGCACTTTCCCCAATGGTATTGTGACCACTCTAATGTAACAGGGCACTGAGCACCTGTGTTTGTGGGGCTCATGGGTTTCAGCACTTATTTGCCAATAAACAAACTGCCTGACCTTCTGCCTCAGCATCTTCTGTGGGCTCGGGGCTGTCCCTGCTCTCCAGCAAAAAGGGGGACAGGCAGGGAGGCAGAGGGAGCAGCTCAGGGGAAAGCAGTGACATCCCAACCTTGGAAACTGGGGATAAAAGCCAAACAAAGGCTGCTAATCCTTCCTGTCCCACCTGAAACACCCAATGTGCCGTAGGGTTGGAAGTGTCTTGCAGTTCTTTTCCCAGATGACACATCTCAGTTGTACTACAGCTTCAGGGGCTCTGAGAAACAACAGCTCCTCCTTCACCTGGAGCAAAAATAGAGCACAGGATGACTTCAGCTGCTGAGAGAGAGAAGTGCTATTCTAGATCTAACAGACTTTTTGTGTTGTTATGGAAACCAGATCTGCTCCTGATCTAAAATCCTAAAGCCTTGTCCCTGGCACCCAGCTTGGAAGGAACTCCTGGGAGAGGCAGCTGTGGAAAGGCTCTGTAGGGCAGCAACAGCACTCGGCTGTTCTACTTAAATGAAAGGAACAGGGAAATCAAATGATGGCCTTGTTTTAGTTGGGTTTACAGTTGCCAGGATTACCACTCCCCAGTCTGTTGGAGATCTACCCCTATCTATCTCCCACCTTCCAGCACGTGTGCCTTTCCCTCAGGCCAGTGTTTCCCTGTTATTACCCTCCCTGGTATATTTAAAGAGGAAGAACAGTTTTAGCAAAAACAGCAGCAGCTTAATGATGCAGAAAATGGTGTCTCTTCCCTCAGAGCAGCCAGAAGGAATTCTGTTCCTTCTGCAGCAGAAAAAAAGCACATGAAAAATCTACTGCTGCTCCTGACTGTGTGCAGGAAGGTGACACTTGTGCTGCTGCTCTGCAGATGTCAGGGGGACTCCCCTTGGCTGGGTCCATCCCCTGTGTGGCTCTAAAACACGTAACCAACAGCATTCACTTCTCTGTCTGGCACCACAAGCTCCTGCCAAGCACCACAAACTCACTCTGGTGCTGAAGTGAACATCTAACAGAACATCTTACTTCTCCCTAAATTCTCATCCTGTCTGTTCTTGTTCAGCACCAACAGAGTGACAAGCACACCGTGACTTCCAAAGCTCCAACAAACGATCCCTACCAGAGCCACCAAGAATCAGCCCCTGCTGGAACTGAAGCTGCTCAGATGGACCAGGGGCTTTGCTTCCCCTCACCCATTTGCTGTCTCTGCAGTTCTTTGCCTTCAGCTTCCCAGTCTCACTCCGTCCCCCTGTGGCACAAAGTGGTACCAGTTCCAGGCCTCCCCATGGAAACACCACCTCCCTCCCTGTCAGAGCCGCTCACCTCTAGTTTGGGAAGGGAAACAAACCTCTCTCCCTTCTCCTTTAAGACCATTTTACTCCAGCCAGCTAGTTCAGGTCTCTCCAAAGCCTTCAGGGCACGTGAAACTGGATAAGGCCAATGTGCCAGAATATTGCCAGCACTTAAGCTTACAAGATGAAAAAAACAAACCTCAAAGCAAGATAATCTCATTTTCTCATTCCAGTCTCTTAAAACCATTGAGATTAAAAAGGTTCTGGCTGGTTAAGCAATTAAGTGTCTCTTTACGAAAGCATTGGTAGGCTACTAGCTCACAGCTACACTGAAATTTGATTTTTTACCTTAAGAGAACTCTCTAGATTTCAGGCTTTATTATAAGCAGTAATTACTGACCTTCTCTTACTGTCTCCATCACTGAGCCTCAGAACCTTGAAGGGTTTGTTGATTTATTGAAGAGCCACCACACTCAACGCACCTTCACTGCAGTGTCCCTTCCAGCAGGATCCTGTGCTGCACAGGCAGAGCAGTGCTCCCTGCCCAGGGGAACCATCCCTGAGGAGTATTTTATAGTGCTGCTCGTTTAAACCCTCCTACAAGTTCCCCAACACGAGAAAGGGAGTGGGCGTGAGGAAGCCCAGGGAATCAGCCCTTAATGACAGTCATTTCAAAGGGTATTGGATTGTCACTCACACACCACGGCCTTTGCTGGCACTTCAGCCTGGCAGAACCAACACCCAGAACCTGCACAAGTGGTGCTGCTGTGTCCACCACAAAGCCACAGACCCAGCTGCTGTCTATAAAGGTTTTAATATCAGTATAAATAGGGCACAGTTACAAAAAACTGCAAGACTGGAGCAATGGAATTTTGACTTAAAAACCTTAAGTGAGGCCTTGCTCTTAAGAAACACACACAACACACAGACTGCAGGGTGAAGGGAAGGCATGAGCACACATACACCGTCGTGCCTTGAACCATTCAGTACAAAAACAGCAGTAGAAAGAAGGGCTCTGAATTGCTGGCTGATCCCTTGGGTGTGCCTTAGCTGGACTCTGTGCGGGAGAGGCAGATTGCACCTTGTGTTAGGAGCAGAGTTAACGCCCAGCAGAGAGTGTCTCCTCTCTCCATCCAGCCACAGCTCCCCCCAGCTGGGGTACAAGCTATAAAAATAAAGGTTCTGACTGTTCAGTGCTTGTTCCCAGCCAGGATGCTCTGGCAGAGGGAGTGAGCAGGCTGTGCACATAGGCTGGTCACCAGAGAGCCACTGCGGGCTCTCCTTACATTCCCTTCTGCTCCGGGGTGGCAATGGGATCTCACTGCCCACACCTGGCCTCCCTTCCCCAGTCCTCCTTCCAGCTCTGCCAAGGGTGATGCCTTCTGTGGTGGGCATGAATCGTTCCGCTGCAGGTCCTGAAAAGGGAGGCAGGGCCAGGACAGGATCTATCTCTGCACGTGGCGGACAAAGGCCTGCACGAGCTGAAACAAGGGCTCCTGCCCCTCTGGGCCCAGCTTGGAGGCAGATTTCCCCTGGGGAGAGGGGAGCACCCCACTGGCAGGTGAAGAGGGGCCACCCCGGCGGAAGTAACGAGACAGGCTGGAGAGCAGCGTACTCTGCAATCAGAAACCTGGAATGAGTCAGAGCCTCTTCCCACCACACGCCCTCTCCCTCCCGAGACCAGGTGCCCGTGGCCCAGAATGTGCCAGCATGTGCAGCCCATGACTGTTCATTCCCGCTGGGAACTGTAACCTTGTCCCACACGACACACTGACCCCAGACAGGCAGAGGAGGGCCCAAGCTGCTCACCAGCTCCGAGCTGAGCTCTTGCTTCATCCGCTGCTTGTCCCGCGGGTGCACGGCCGGGTCCCTCAGGTACCGAACGGCCTGGGAGATGAGCAGGTAGAAACAGTTCTCCATTGTAAACATGAGTAGAGACCTGGGCAAAGAAACACAAATCAGCAGGAGCCAAGAAGGCTGGCACACTCCAGTTTCCAGGGAGAATCCTCAAAGGAAGGCTTTGCAGGCAGGGGACGTGTGAGGGAACTGTGTTGTTGTGCACACTCTGCTCAAGCAGCAATGCCCAAAAGCTGTGCTCTGCAGGCCAGAAACCACTGTGGCCATCAGGGAGCTCTGATTTAAAAGTACCAGTAAATGAGCATCAAACACCTCTTCACTTGCATCTTCAGTGGCTTCACACACCCTTCCCCAAAAAATGCTTTGGAGAGCTGCTGATGGGCTACCTGAACTCCTTGGGTTCAGAGTGAGAGGCTCTGAGCCACACAAACGCCTCTAAACTTCAGTTCTGATGCAAGGAGCTCTGGGTTCTGCTGCTTGGCTGTGACCACATCAAACGATTAGCAACTTACTTGAGGGTTTTGGTTCCCTCTTGCATATTCAGTCCTGCAGCCTGAGGGAAAGGTTCCTTCTTCTTATCCAGCTTAGAGGGGAAAAAAGACAGGCATTAAGAGACAGGAGACACAAAAGAACTACTGCTGCTCTTCAAAGCAGCAGCTGAAGGAGCACTCAGGGCTGAAGGGCCAGTACCTCTCCCAGCATGTTCAGGGCCACGTTGACTGTGGCCAGGAGGGTCCCAAAGGAGGGGGCAACATCCGAGTCAAAGGCTGGTGTGGTGAAACTCAAGACAAAGAGCACATTGTACTCAGCAAGGTCCAGAGACTGCGGAGACACAGAAAGAGGTGGGAGACCCTCGAAGCCACGAGTGTGCTGTTGCCATAGGAACAGGAATACCCAGTCCCTTATCACGCTTTTTATATGAAGCACTGTGATAATTTCCCAGATCTCAGATTACAAATGGAGCAGTAAAATGTTCTGTCCAGCACTGCACAACCAGACTCCATGGCCCTTCTCACACAGCTCCCCAGCTGCCAGCATTGGCAAGCCCAAGTACTGACTGCTGCCACAGTTCTCAAACACCCAGGTATAGGTGACAGAGGCACAGAAGGAAGCTCCCTATCCAACAGTCAGCAGCAGGACACTGCCAGAATCAAGGATGAAACTCTCCTTTCCTGAAGCTGCAGATCATCCACTAGGTCACACTACTATGGGATTAGCAAGAGGATTCTTTCCTGAAGAGGGAGGCACTGAGGGTACAAGCCCACTGACTTATTGTCTGCTCCAGAGGGGTCACACGGACACAGTATCGTGTAGATCACACAAAAGTTCAGCCAAGCCTTCCTTGCACATTGACCAGTGCCTGATTTCTAAGGAGAATGCCTTGTGTTCTGCCCTGCTGCTCCATGCAGCAGAACAGCAGACAGATGTCCAGTGGGATCACTGTCTCAAGTAGGACATAAAGTGCCTCACTCACTGCACAGACACAGAACATCCTGGAAATGCTGGGAATTCCTCCCTCAAGGAGCAGCACCTCCCCTCCCTCCCTACCTGGTCGAGGAGGATCTGGCAGACGTCAGGGGTGAAGTGGCGCAGGGCAGCGAGAGACTTGCTGAGGATCTTGAGGAGGCTGTACTGCACTGTGAGCAGGGCCTTCTGCTCTGCTGCCTCTGACTCGGGGCTGGGATGTTTGGAGGAGGCCTGGGGGTTGCGCTGCACGCGGGGAGTCACACCGGATGGGAGGGAATCGCCATTCTTGGTCTGCAGAGAAAGGAAAAGGAAAGTCTCAAACACTGACACGGTTATTTTGCACTAAGACAAATGATTTGAGGGATAAAAAAGGTGTTGTGAACAAAGGGAATGAGGAAATAAGGCACCCAAAGTCTGAGAATCTACACTTGGTGTGCATCGGGGAGGCTCTGCACTGCAGGGAAGCAGCTGCAGTGGCTGTCTGGGTTCCACATTCCAGAAACACAATGATCAGCACACCAAGCCCGAGCCATGCTGAAATAACACAGCAGTAGCAATGCATCTTCTCCACTTCGTGGGTCTGAGGATGTCCCAAGAACAAGAACTATCTCCCCTGAACAAATTAAATCAAATCAAGGACACCAGGTGGCTTAATTAATGGCACTCCTGAGTCCCACAGCAATGCAGCCTTCTGGCTGCAGTGTATAATGACAACACCACCATTCAACACAGGCTGCTGGTTCTCTAGGACTGGCTTTACTCTATCCAGAGGTTTTTAGAGTCCAGACTACTCTTTGCATATTTTTATATCTTTTTCTGCTGTGGAGAAATACAAATCCTAACTGTTGATGGCTGCCAGTAATTCCCACTAGGATTACCAACAAGAGCCTGGATATTGGATACCATTTGCCTTCCATCAGGGAGCAGGGGCGACACTTCACTCCCAGTGTGGTTTAGGATCCTCACCTGCAGGTAGTGCTGGAGCATTTTGCGGCTGTGCAGGAGGGAGGTACAGGCCTGGCACAGGTAACACAGGTTCACCTGGAATAAATAAGGTCAGGGAGAAATCTCAAAAAGCTCAAACCCCATCTATTCACTACCAGTGGTAGAAGCTGGAAAATCCAGTTAAACAGAACACTGTGATCATAAAGGATCCATGCAGTCTCTGAATTTCCCAGTATTCTCTTGGAATCACCCAGCACTAAGAACTGAGAGTAAGCACTGAATTCCCCAAGTTATTTTCCCAAGCTATCACTTCTCTATTTTCTCACTCAACTCAGACAAGGTACTGACAGAACACACACTTAAATAACCTCAGCTGCAGTTCTTACTAAAAGAGCAGTAATAAAAAGGTGATACAGTGCCACTTTCTCACACGACATCCAAACCCCTGCACTCCAAGGCAATGTATTATCTCCAGCAGTATCCCAATTCCTACCTGCATGTCCCTCATAAGCTGTGGCAGGTGGAAATGCCACTCCTTTGTGAAATTTGAGAGCTGAAGGATGAAGCCAACGGTGTGATCAGCCTCCTCCAGACAGGCCAAGCTCTGTACTGTCCGTACTGCATTCAGACACTGTGAAGGAGAGAGAAGTAAACCAGGGCCATGACAGATAAATCACAAAAATCCCATTCCTTCCTCTAGAAATAAAAGCTGAAGGTGCAGTTTCCACTGACAGGACAGGGATTTCAGCACTGAAGGACACAAGTTTGCTGACCCCACTGGTGACAAAACCCTTCCCACAGTGTTTTTGTTATTTGAGCCAGGCTGAGCTGAAGCCACCCCCAAGAACAGCTCTGGTATTTTTTTTCCAGAGCCACAGCCACAAAGTGAGCTCCCCTCAACCTCTCATTTCAGCTACTCTTGAGTTGGCACAGTTAGCACTGTAGCAAAGTTACAACCCTGAGCAGATGGTGACTGTCCAGCTCTAACAGGCACCACAACAACTACCCCCACCTGACTGCATGGCTTGTACCTCCTGTCCTCCTGGTCCCACCATTGCGTTATTTCCACTGTGACTCTTTGTGATGCTCCTGCACTTTCTGACTCATTTCCACTGCTCTTGGAACGGAGGAGCCAGGGGAGCCATCCCAGAGGGAGTCTGGGCATACCTGCAGGATCCTCTCCTGATGGACACCCACAAAGTCCAGTGCTTCTGTCAGGAAGTTGTATCTCAGTGTCTTGAGCAGGCGTTCCATGAGGGACATGGAGAGCCGATAGACCCCGGGCCAGGACGGGGCATCCAGAGACTTTCGGGATGAAGCAGATGTCTGAACAATCACAGACAAAAAGAGGCCACTTATTTCCCTGCACTGCACTCTGGCAGTCCCCAGTCTCTTGGGGTGGCTGCTGTGCCCACAAAGCAGGGCATGGGAAGCTCTCTGGGCACATTCCCACAGGGAAGGAAGAAGCACCCACCTGGATGGCCCCGTTTGTGCTGAGCTGGTACACGCTCAGGAGGGGCAGGCAGACACTCTGGGTGACACCAGCTCCAGCCATTGCTGCTGCTCCCTACAAGACAGAGAACAAACTACTGCTGTAATCTGTGTCTCTGCTCCCTGAGACTGAAGAGACTGGTTTTGCATTAGGCATTTCTGTCCTTGGCACTGTCACTGCCCTTTTAGAGAACTGCATCTACATAGGCTTCTATGTTGTTTAAAGTCCAACATCAAGAAAAGCAACAGCAATATTTATACAACTGTATTCTGAATTCCATTTATCACCTCGTTTGGTATGTACTTATCTTTATAAAGGGCTTTGGAACAACCTTGCTCTCACCTAAAGCCCCACACAAGCTGAATTGGCAACAGGTAAGTTTATCAGCAATAATGAGGAAGCAGGTTCCAACACTCAATGCTGGTTTAATGAGGGGGTATTTGCATTGCAGAATTCATTCAGTCCAAATGCCTGCTCTAAATGACAGAAGCTGCCCTGGGCTGGCTCAGCTCTTCCAGCTGAGCCAGGGAAAACTATGGAAAACAAGGCACACTAAGTAGGTGCACAGAGGACCTACTGCTTGCCAGCCTCCAAAAACACCTTTATCTACAGCTCATTGTTCAGCTGCATCAGAGACGGACTAATGAATATACATTTCCTATTCAAAGTGTAAGCCATGTCCTCTCACTCCTCTGCATCTCTCACCTGCTGAGTCCTTGCCAAGGTCAGCAGCAAATGCAAGGAGGCCTCTGTGAAGTGAAGGTTTTGTTTAACTCTCAGGCTGATCTCCAGTGCAGCAAAGATAGTAGGAAGCACAGGGACCTTCCTAGTGATCTGCAGCCAGTAGTCTCCATCTTCATCCACCTCACAGAGCTCCTTGGCCAGATGCAGACCCAGGACACACACCTGCAGTGACAAGGAAAGGAAAATCACGCTTTACAGGGCTGATAGGAGTATCAAAGCATTGACTAACACAATCTAAAGTTCAATCATCCTCAGAATCATAAATGAAGGCCCCTGGTATCTCTCAGATTACACCCTGCGTGGCTGCATTAGCACTCCTGACACTGTGTTTTAGGATGTATCTGAAGGAGAGGCAGCACCAGCTTATTTCCCACACTGAAGAGTCCCAAAAAGACATGGAGCAATTCTGAAACAGAAACTGCTGAAACTTTCTTTGAAGGCATCAGACTGCAACGGAAAGTTGTTCCAAGCATCATGAGACTTGTCTAGAGAGAAGAAACAAGGCAGCAGAGCAGGTGAGCAGGTCCTTTACCCCGTCTCGCTGGTCTTTGTGCTTAACCCGGGAGGCATCATCTGTCTCCATGCTGTCCTTGTCCTCTGCAGCATCTCCCAGGGTCAGGCTGTGCCGAGTCTGGTCCAGGAGCGCAATCACCTCATCCTGGAGTGTCTCACACACACTCAGCACCAGCTGGGAGTACTGGGGGATGTCATTCACTGTGACACACACAATGGACACCGTTAGCACACAGTCCTTGTGCTGGGCTTCCAGTTTCATTGGTAACATCCCAGAGCCACATTTAGTATTTATTTTGTTCTCATTACAAAATCTACAGACCAATATGATGAACTGACTGAGTAAGATGTCTAAGTCTAGGAGGATATAATAAGGGACGAAATGGCCATCTGGATAACAAAATCTTATAGTTTTACCAAGAAGTCATATCAACTCACGTCAAAACACAAATCAAGCACTACTATGGATATATAATTTCCCAGCTGCTCATTACAGCCATTCCCACACACTGGTCCAGATTTCTGGTATTGGCCCATGCAGACTGGCTGCAGTCTATGTTCTGTGTCTCCATATAAATATCACATTCAAAACCATTGTAATAAATTGCACCACCTTTTACCAGCATGACTAGAAACTCAAATTCAACAGCAAAGAAAAACAATTAAAAACAGCCCAACCCTCCACTTTCTATTTATTTTCCAAAACGTGGGCTTGCAGGGCCCAAGCAATACACAGATAAGCTGACATTCTCATCACAGTGCTTTAGTACGCGTTGCCCAGAGAAATCCTGCCCAGGTTCCACTGAGGGGCTTCCAGTACTGCTGTGATGTCAGATGTCCCACAGGGACAGGGGTAATGACCAGAGTAGTTCCTCTGGTCTGTAACAAAATTTGCCCTTTCTTGTGTTTGGGTCTTTCGTTATCCTAACTAGAAATTCATGTCAGAATCTAAGCTTTGCAGTCATCCTGTGAGGGAGCCTGACCAGGGTGTCCCTCCCACACCTGCTGAGCTGCTTCCAACAACACATGGGAACCAAACTGATCCAACACAGTGTTATTGGCCAAGAGAGACAAAAGGAGGAAACACATGGGCACAGTGTGAATGATAAACTTCATCTCCTTCCAAAACTAGTCAAGGCAAGGAAGAAAAAAGGAGAGAAGTCCCCCAGGTTGGTGACTCCCTTCAGCACCCTGCACTGCCACAGCACCACACACACCTTCATCTTGGTGCAGGGTGTGCTCAGCCCTGCAGCCCCTGCACATGCACCACCTCACCTTTCATCTCCTTCATTTGCAGCACAGTGATAAGAGCTGAGAACACTTTGGCTTTGGTTTTCTCCATCATCTGCTGATCTGCCTGTAGCACTCCCTCCAGAATCTGCGTCAAGGAGTTTATGATTTTATCCACAGAACTCAACTCGCTGACAACAAAAAGGGAGAGCTCTTCAGATTAGACAAGATCCCTCAATAAATATATTGGCTTGACAGAGCTGTGTGGATCATAAGTTACATGATCCACACTAATAAAAGCAGTTCTTCCAAGTAAAGTGTAAGTCACCACCTGGATCTCACTAAAGACATTCCACAGAATGAGAAAACACATCTACCTTTCACTGTGAGAATGAGAATGCAGGACTGACTACCAAAAAGGCTCTTTTGATACTTCTCACCAGCAAGCAGGAAGCCAAATCATAAACTATATTGCTACTAGAGATTTCATAGAATTTCAACAACAACCTAGACATTTGGCAGCCCAAAAAAGAATTCTATGAGGCTTCAGTTGCCTCCCCAAATCACTCAGCATCTCACTAGAGCAAAACACTTAAACGTGATCTTGCCAGTTTTTACTTCTAGCAGTGACTAAAACTCAAGCAAACAAAGTACCTACCTCTTCCACTGTTTGAGCAGGATCAGGAGAAGGGTACACAGCATAGATCCCAGCTGCAGGCAGGACACTGACATGGGAACCTGAAGCTAAGGAAGAAACATTGCAGGAGTTACAGCTGCAACAGGCACGTGGAAAACACTTCAGAAACGCCCAGCCCAAGCACCGCCACCAAAGGACAAGGTTTGCTCTTCAGCAGCACTGAGGGGTCAGAGCCAGGACCCCCACAGGGTCACTCAGTGATGACAAGAACGACACATGCAAAGTAAAGATTCATAAGCAGCTCAACAGTTCAGGCAGAGAGGCACTTTGTTTCAGCCCAGTTTCACAGGATGTAAAACACTCTGTGATGCCAAGGAGCTGCAGAAATAGAACCTCTCAGAGTACAAAGATGAGCAAGTAGAAAATATAAGAATTGACAGGAAGCACCACCTACCAAAACCTTAGTGCCATGCAGCACATCCAGAAACAACTGTTGATGAACTGCAGAGTCAGTCAAATGCATGATATCTGCCTAGATACACACAGATAAAGATCAATCAAGCACAACAAAAGATGCATCTTCTTAGCAGCCTAACATCAATTTATTGTTTGAATTTGTTACTCTAAGAATTCCACAAATTTTACAGAAATCACTGAAGTCCTACAAGAAGTCAGCAATCATTAATTTCCTAATAGTGCATCCCTGCCTCACTTAACTCAGGAAAAGCTCTTCAGGATCACACAACTACTTAAAATTGCTATAAAAATTATTTACTACCTCCCCTCCTCTGCTCAGACAGACAATGCGCTCAATTGGATCAAACAGCAAAACACAACCCACTCTAACCTCTTGTGCCATGCTCATGCTGCGTTGAAATTTAATATATACACTAAAAAACTGAAAGAAAAACCAGTGAATTCTTCTCAGTTGAACCTGGGAAGTTGCTGATGTTGTACTATTCCAAATGTTAGTATCAGACCATTGTGCAAGGCAAGAGGCAGCCCTTACATGGCTCGTGGAGATGATGAGCAGCATCCTCCAGGCCGAGATGAGCATCTGGTACTCTGTCACTGAGGCACAGCTGGTGCCCTCAGTCTCTGCCACGTGCTGGGCCAGTGACTTCACGTACTCTGACCAGTAGGCAAAGCGCTTTTTGGTGGAGAAATTCTTCAGCGTGTCTTTCAGGGACTGATCCAGGGAGCCCCTGACCAAATCAAGAGGAGAAGTTATCTTCATTTACTCCTGGGGCAGAAAATACACTTCTTCTGAGATTCAGGGCAGAAAGCCAAGGGCACAGCTTGCAAGTGAAGGTTATTCCACATACTAGACCTGTGCAAGGAATCCCACTTTTTGCATCAAATGTGAAGGAAAAACATGATCCCTGAGGAAAATCTATGATTTTATTTTTAAGCAGAGGTTAATCCTGACTTTTCAACATACTCAGTTAAGTTCAGGAAAACCAATCAAGTGGGAGAGAACTACTAAATGTGATCCAGCAATCACTACAAAACGTTTAATTACCTGCATTGACAATTAGTTATAATAAATACTGTATATTCTCATTCTAGGATACAAGGAAAAAACTGATACATTCTCACTCAAAGGCTGCAGAAAGACTGTAATATCTTTCTGCAATTAGTGATTGCAAGAATCTCAAGTGCATGTCTGCAGTGTGTTCATAAATCGCTCCCACATTTTCACAGGATTACATGTGCTTTGTCCCTCAAGGCCCACATGGTCTGTCAAGGGTTAACACATGCAGTTTAGATAATTAAAAAGTACAGGGACGAGGGAGAAACTCCCAAAGACTTACTTGACAACATAGTAAATCTCCAGACAGATAATTTTCATGATTAAGGCACAGGTATCCAAGACACTGAGCTATTTAAAAAAAAAAAAAAAAGGAAGGGTAAGTGGAGTTCTGATTTATCCCTCCCCACCCACTTGGGATGACCAACACTCCAGCTCTGCAGGAGAGTTGTTTCTCCCACAACAGCAATAGTTCTGTCATTGACCATGGACTGGTGACAGTGAGGACAGAATGCTGTGGTCAAAGCAGAGTTCAAACTCTGAGTGAGAGCACAGGGCTTTCAGAATGAAGGGAAAAACTCCCACAGAAAGGAGGAATAGCAAGAACCTGATCAATTCCTCTGTGATACCAGTCAGCCTGAGCTATGGATATACCTCAGACAGCACACTTCCCACTCAGTGTCACCACAGCTGCCAGGCTGACACCTATTTTTGTTTCATATGTGAATTTCAGCAGAGAATTTTGAGAGACAGCTCACGCTGTACAGTCTCTGCAAAGCCAGAAAACATTCACTTCACCTCCTGCCTATGTTTAATGTACTTGATCATGGAAAGCTGCAAGCAGAGGGAACAGCCACACAGACCACTCAGAAACCTTTGCTGAGAAGTGCAAACCCCATTTTGTTTGGATGGAACTCACCTCTGATGACTCGGAAGGTGGAGGAAGGGTCCCAAAGAGGGGATTAGTTAAATTTTCCCAGAACTTTGGCCTAAAAGACAGATACAGAAGTACTATCAGTTACCTCCCCCATGCCACATGCCTTAGCAGCATTTAGACTGTTCCAACCTTCATAGAAAATAAGCTTTGGTAGACACAAATTTATTTAGCTTTGTGTAAAAGAAACAGAAAGGTATCTGCTTCTGAACATGCACACAAGGACTTCTCATCTTCCAAGCTCAAAGCCCACACATAGCATACCCTCAGCAGGGCACACAGAGAGTAAGATGCAAATGTTTTGGAAGAGAGGAGGGAAAATGCCTTGTAGAAAACCCCGACTCACTTTGTCCTCAGGACGAGCATGGCGCTGTCGCGCCGGTCCTGCCACAGGGCGTGCAGGAAGGCGATGGCAGCTCTGTGCAGGAGGGGAGGGCACCAGTACCTCTCCTGCTGCTTGGAGTCGATCAGTTCCAAGACCACTTGGAGGCAGCTCCACTCCCCCAAGCTGAATTCCTAAAGCAAAAGGAAGCAGGAGGTTACTTCATCACAGGATCACTGTGTAGGCACCTGCTAGAGATCAATGGGCTTAATTCCACTTGAGAATACACAGAGAAATAAATCTGAGTATATGATGCTGTGATATATTTTGTGTTCGACCACAAGGAATGTAGTCATAACACAGCAGACAAAAAAATATTTATTAGGGAATAAAATATGAGCTAAACTGAGGCTTAGTAAGGCAAAGTGCCTTCAGAAGCTCCCAGCCCCAGACCTTGAACTGCAAAGCACCAGAGTGGGTATCCTGGAAAATCATATTGCCTATTGTACCCCAATCTTCAGCTTTCTCACTGCCAGCATGTCATGAACGAGTGCTTTAAGGTTGCTTAAAGAGCAGCACCACACAGAGCTGAGAGTGCGTCACAGGCATCCTTGGCCTGCCCCAGGAGATGTCATGATGCTAACTCAGTACCTGCCTTGAAACAAGGGGGAAAGTGACACTGGGACAGCACCACATCCATTAACTGCAAGCACAAGCTGCATTTATCTGTACATTAAGCACCCAGGAAGAACTATCAGATTTTAGAGACTGGTGCTGTAATCCTGCTATGAAAAGACCAGGGAGCCCTCGGGCAGGTGTGTGCTGTTGTACCTTTGACCCATCACTGCCATCCTTCACTTCCAAGTTCAAGAAGAGCTCGATGAGCCCAGGCTGTGTCTCCACGGCCACGGTGAGGAACTCCAGGATCATGACCTTGATGCGCATGTCCTCGATCCTGCTCTGCAGGTGGGTCAGGAAGGCGTCGCGGATGGCGGCGGCATCGCTGCCCAGGCAGGCGTACACGGACATGGGAGCAACCTGCACACAGAGACAGCACCCAGGGGACAATAACCCACCTGCACAGAACGCCTGCCTGTGTAAAAGGGGATTTGTACTGCACTGAACGTCCAAAATATGTAATATTCATCAATGAACATGCCAGGGAACTCAAAAGTCAACTGGCATTACGGGGCAAGAACCCTGCCAAGTGATCCAAATTTCCCTCTCGGGCAACTCCACTCTGTTCCTCACCTATTTCTCACAGGTCATCAAAGAGCTAGAAAGGAGAAAGAGCAAAACAGCTTTGGAATTGTACTTCTTGAAATAAATAAACCCAGAGCTGGATTTATAGGCCTTAAGGAAACTATAAACACTCAGAAGTTTAGTAGCCAGAAAGTGCAAGGCTAAAAGCCTTAGTAAATCTCAAGCCTGCTTTTTATTAAGTCTAAAAGTTGAAAGGTCCTAATAAAAACTTCAATAGGATGCTCTTCTCAGTAAGATCAAGTTCCAGGTAGAAAGGCACTGGAATTTTATCTGAGAGTCTGACTTTAGATACAGTTGCTCAAAATCTGAGAAGAGATCAATTGGAGGTGCAAATACTTTACAGGTAACACCCCACTCATGGGCAAGTGGCTTCTGAAACAGCGGCTTACATTAAAAACTAAAGGGCCCTTTGGGTGATTTTTGATGCGCTCTTTCAGCTGTCAGTCCACCCTGCTCCAACTGACTTGTACTACGCTCTCTGATACAATAAAGCCTGAAGAAATTATCTTCAAGGATTTTCAGTGGTGGGATCGGTGACAAGGGGAGAAGCAAAGGAGCACTGCTGTGTCTCATCTTACTGTAGCCAGTCGTTTGAGCAACTGGATGGCCAAGCGTGGAAGTGCAGGGTCGTGCTTGTGGTAGATGTATTTGGCCAAGACTGCAATCAGATTGTTTCCATGAGCACCTGGAGAACACAAGTAAAGAGAAGAAATGGCAAGAAGATGTAACTGTTAACCAAATAATGTTTTCCACAGCAGAAGGAACTAAGAACTGGGCTGTTCTTCCAGAAGAACAAGGTCTGGGTGCAGCCAGGGGCACTAATGGCAGCTGATTTACTATACTCTGTAATTACACTAATCTCATTACAAAGCATCGAACAATAAGCTGTGTTTGATTAATCCTTTAGAAGCTGCCCCAGAGGGGAAGCCTTAGAGGAGGGAGAAGAGGCCTCCTCCCATCACTAGCAAGCACTTTTTGGAAACCTTAACTGCTGTTTGTGAGGAGACACACACTAACACTTGCAGAGAACTCGAAAGCACAGCTGCCCAGGCTGCCCCACAGGGGAAAACCCACCATGCTGAGTGAGAGCCTGCTCCAGTGGAGACACCACGCTGGACGGGGGTTTGAGCCGGATGACGTTGTTGGTGACAGAGAATGCCAGCTTAACCGTCTGGATCAGCAGCTGCCCTTGGCCCTGGGACTCATCACTGCATCCCCAAAAGAAACCAAAGTGAGTTACTGCGCTCACAACCAACATATATTATTTGCACAACATTCAAAGAGGACACTCCGTACTCCAGGGAGATTCCAAGACGTTCTCAGTGTCACATCAGCACAGGGAAGAGGCTGGAGCAGCCACCCCCACTCACCTGCTGGACTGGGAGGCCATCACCATGTCAATGGTGTCCACACCAATGCCCATGATGTTGATGACAGCTTGCCCTGCCTCCATGTTGGCCAGGCTGAAGATGCACAAGGACTGCAGGCTGGGGGCATTGCTGGGACACACAAGCACAGGACAGAGTCACAAGGAGCACTTGTAGGATTTTCCCACATAGCACCAAGAAAACTATCCCAAAGTAACCTTGTCATTTCTACACCCACACCGACCCTTCCTTTATTCTCCCTTCTACTCCCATCAGAGTGGCTACACCACATAGGAAAGTGGATGGCAGTCTGTCCGAGGAAATCTATGTACTTATTTCTTCTTTCCACCAGGTGGTCTACAAACTGGTGTGTTTTATTTCTGTCCCTAACCTTTTTCGACGCTTCCTTTACTCAGTAACGCAGCAAAGAGCTGAAACCAGCAGTCCACAGCTATGCCAGCTCCCTCCTAGTTGTTTGCATTCAAAAACAGAGTGACAGTGACTTCTGCACAGTAAGCCAGGTTAGTGCAGATCTGAGAGCCATGACCAGTGTTACCTGCTGCAAGGATCCATTTCAGGGCATAGATTGAGTATAGCATGGATCAACTGCAGAATTAGGCACCCTAAAACAGAGATGAAATGAGCTAGTCAGGTCATGAGAACTTCTGCCTAGGTCTGACTGTTTTCAAACAAATCACACCATCTAACAACACCAGTAGATGTACAATGCAAATCCCAAATGGCTGCTAGAAAAGGCATGATAAAGAAGAGAAGGAAAACTCCCACATTCTGTCTGAGAAGGCAGCTGACCCTTTCTGTTCCCTCCTCCCTTTCCCCTTCAACACCCTTACCAATTTTCTCTCTCACTCCATGAGAGTTGTATCTCCATTTGTGGTAATTTGGTAACATCTCCTTCAGGACAAACACAATGCAGGGCACAAGGCCTTGGCTCTGGGTGCTACCAAGCTGTCCCTAGAAGAAAAAGAAACATTATTTAACCAGGAGGGGGACAAAGGACAAGAAAACTTCCCCATCATAACAGGTCAGAGTTGGTGCCACATCAGAGCATTGCAGTAGCACTCACCCGGACGAGAGTAGTGACCAGGTTCAGGAAGGAGATGGTAACACTGTACTCGCCCTGGGTCTGCTCTATGCTCATCAAGAGGTTTCCATAGCCCCCAGCATTCATTCCCTCTGCACTGTGCAAAGAGCAAGAGGGTTCATCACATGAACAGCAGGATTCTGACATGAGAGAGATGGGTGCAGACACTGCACACTGGCCAAAATAAAAAGGGCAGGGGGGATCATGGATACCTAATCATGTGGTTCATACTGGACAGTGGATTGGCAACAAATGGTAAGAACCCTGTGTGGTGAAGGTCAGTCCAAACCTGCAAGAGAAAAGGTACAGATATTCCCTCTCATTCACCTATAAATGTCACCAGTTGTCACACCCAGCAAGGTCCCTTCCTCACCTTGGCTGGCATCCGAGCAGCCAGGACTGTCAAACAATTGACACAAGAGGCAATGACATCCACAGGGGGAGAGATTACAGTTGTTAGCCTACAAAAGAGAAATACATGCATGAAATGCACTGCCACCTGTGGTCCAGCCTATTTACTGGGTTTTTAAAATCAAAAAGGCTTCTCTCTCACTGAAGTACACATGTGCAATGTCTAAGCAGGTAAATACAGACACCAGAGTCTGCACTTTCAGTCTACACTTGCCACCTCCCCCTCACACCTGAGTCAGATCAATTTACAGCCAGAGGCAAGGCTGGCAAGACAGCAGGCTGTCACAGGGAACAATAATTACACATCAGAACACTGATTCCCAGGCAATTAACTCTGGGAGGAGTTAATAAATATAACTGTTTAAACACCTAGGAGTTACTGCTCTAATGCTATGTTTTATGCCCCGTCGATGTAAATAAATCCAATAAAAATTGCCTTTAAATGGGTAAAACTGCATAACATTCACTGAAGAGGTGGAAGAGGGGCCATTCTGCTGCAAACAGTGCACAGGCAGAGCAGTCCTGAGAGCTGAACACCAGGCTTGGGGAGTTCAAGCACCAACAGACACTCCTTGCAAAGCTCTTTCCAAAGTTAGTAATTAGCCACTCTTCCAGCTCACTGTACCTGCTCAGGGGCCTGTGCTGGCAGTGACTCACCTCTGCAGGAGCATGTAGATCCGTGATGTGATTGGCAGAAGGCAATCTGCTATTGATACATCAGTGCTGATCACTTTATGAACCAGATCAATTATGGGCTTGACCCTCTGGCAATGCTGAATCACATCTGGGTAAAGAAAACCAACACAAGAATGCAAAACTGTACTTAAGCAGTGATCAAGTCTGGAGCAATGCACATTAATCTCACTACACACCTCCATGATCATTCCTCATACTAAAAGCCATTTTATTTTATCTGTCTGAAGTTTCCCCTCATCTAAAATGTATCTTGTCTCACTACATGGTCTTAGCACCATAGTGAATTATTTTTGCAGTGAATTTTACAGAATAACCATCATCAGGTTTCTGGGAAAGTATTCAGTCCTATTACTAACCTCAAATTGACACCAATTAATAATTATTTATTCGCTTTTATACTGCCAGCCTGTCTCACCTGCTGTCGACACAACATGGAGCAGCATCTCAATCTCACAGGTGAACAGTGTCCAGCTGCTGTAGGAATACTCCCAGCGCACCAAATAAGCCCGATCATCCAGCATCACCTGGCCCACCGTTCCCTGAGGTATCCGTAGATTTGTTTGACCTAATCCTAAAGATCAATGATGAAATAAAGTCACAAATTAATTACAAGGTAAAGAACTGAATTCCCCACAGTGTTTCAATAAGAAAAGATGAAATGCAGTTTCCTTACCAAGAGGATAGAGAAGCTTTGGAGCCTGTCTTCGCCACAGGGTCCCATCCTCATGGGAGATCACATCCGGAGGTTTGTGTTTGTACAGTTCAATGTAGAAGGACATTTTATCCAGGAAACTGTACACCTGCATCAGAGAGAGCCTCAACAACACAGTCAAAGAGCCAGAGCTTCTTAAAAATTAATCAACCAGGTCACCTTCAGGAATAGAAAAGTTTTCTTGATGTGTACAACGTTCTTCTACTACATTGACCCTACCAAAATATTATCACATGGCCCACACATCCAGACAAGTCTCATCCAATGAATTAAGAACAACTTATCAGTAAACTACCATCCAAAAATTAGTCATCATCTTCATCTTGAGCCACTAGAGTTGAAAAGTTTTCTAAAAGCCAGAAAACAGTGACCTGTAGCAGCACAGGAATAAAAAGGAGCCCTGCTCACTGGTCTTTGAGAAGAGCTTAATGTCTGTTACCCAAGACTACAACTGAGATAAGCACATGTAACGGAAAGAAAGAACCACAGAGAAGGCCCTGTCTTGAAATAAATCACCTCTCAAACACCAAGAGAGATCCTGTACCTTTTTTGCAGTAGATTTATCAGACACGAGGGCTTGGAGCAGCTGAAGGAGAGGAGTAAGAAGATGGGGGAACATTCCACACACACTGTCCAGGATAATACCCAGACCTGCAGTAGGTTCCTGGGGGTGGAAACAGAAAACAAATGTCATGTTACTAAGAAGAAAGGCTAAAAGGGTCTCAGTACAGCCCAAGGTTACAGTTCCTTTTTAAGCTGTGCATTTCACATGATTCATGCACAAAAGTATCACTCCAGTCCTTGCACAAACTAAAGCATGAGGCAGTCTGCAAGTATAAGGCAAGAAGTAAGACTGCAAGGCATTACATATCACCCTAATTCTGTGACAACAGAAAGATAAGCAGGATGCTTTTGCCAGCAGTTAGTTCAATCCTTGCAGCTCCAGCCCTGCTAACAACTATCACCTATATTAAAACTCGTTCCAGTATCCTTTTCAAGAGTAAAGCCCAGGCCGTACCTAAAAGGCAGGAAAGGGCAAAAGTGAATCAAAGATAGGTGCAAAAGAACATTAGCTCCTCAGGCTCTCCTAGAAACCAACTAACTAAACACTAAACACCAGACTGTTCCTTTCCTAAAAGGGAACCTTTTACCAGGTCTTAGTTATAAACAAGGTAGGTCAAACAGGTTTCCAAAACACTCACTGTCTTCCAGAAGAGCTGAGGAATGCTGGAAGCTGCCAGAACTTCACATGCAGCATCAATTATATCCTACAAAGGAAGAGAGGATGGAAAAAAAAATAAAAAAAATAAATGTTACTTTACACAGGGGGATTTCATCCCAACCAAGTTCTGCCACATCTTCAGAAATTAAGCTTCCATGTCCACCCACCAAGATGTAAATGTTTCCTGGAGTCAAAACAGAAACACACACCCAGCCCCAGATCCCACAGCCAGCCCAAAACCATGCTCATCATGGACTGAGCATGACAAACATGTCCACTACATCTGCAGAGGGCTGTCCAGTCAAACTCAGAGAGGGAGTTTGAATTATTTCCATTGTTTTGGAAATAACACATCAACAATTAGTTTTAAATCCACAGGACTTCAAATGCAAGGTGTGCTCTTTCATTACTGGTGAGCCAGTCTGTAAAGGTGTTATACTAAGTTTGCATGGTGTAAATGCAGAAGAAAACCAGCAAATCACTTGTTTGGATCTGTCTAAGCCACATGAAGCTTGTGGTCTCAAATGCAGAATTACTGGTTAACAAGTAATTAGCACCAGTTACGACAAGTCACTTTAAATTATATAACAGAAGGAAGGGGCCTTGGATGCTTACCTGCTGATTGCCCAATGTATGTAACTCCAGTGATGTCAGGACAAAGGAAAGAAGCCCATAAATACACATGCAGGCTGTGCTGGCAGTGCACTGCAAAGAAAGAACACACAAGGCCGTCATGGGAAAGACTGTGAATTACAAACACACTCTAACTCTACTCATCACTGCTTTACACAGTGAATAACTGCCTTTCTCAGACATCCTGCTGCAGAAGGGCAGCAAAACAGCGAGCAGGTATTAGTTAAGCTCCACATTAACATGAAATACTTGACTGAAATGAGAAATCTTGCCACTATCATTATCAGTAGAAATGCCTTCCAGACACTAAAATAAAAAATAGCACTTTTTTTAAACTTTGTGTTCTTAGATTATCTTTATTGTGTTTTTTCTTTTTTTTATTGTGTTCACAGAAATCCAAATTATTTGCTGTCCCTGGTTTCTACCTACAAAGTAGTTTACTCTCACATGTGGTGTTGTCTAACGAAACCATGTACAGAGAATAGTGCAGAGTTAAATCACCCAGTACTGGAGATCCACAATGGCAAACACACTTATGGAAACAAATCAGTAAATCTGATGAACTGCAGTCTATTCTGCTACAACCTACAAAGCCTTTTTTTTTTTACTCTTTGGACATAAAAATCTGTTTCATTCCAACTTGATTTCTGATCCACACTGAAAAAAGGCAGCATGACACAACATGCTTTACTGCACACTGTGCTTAAAACCAGGCTTAGTCTGAGAGAGTGCTGGTTCCAAATCATCCACTTCCCATCAGGAGCAGTTAAATGAGGATTGTAAGACACTCACATTCTTGCCACCGCTGCTGAGTGAGCGCAGCAGCTTTGTCAGGTACTGGAACACATTCAGCTGGATGGCAGTGCTGCCCATCCTCCTGATAACGTTTGTGGCCTCCTCTGGGTTTATGGTGTGGCGGAGCAGAGCCCAGGCCAACAGCACTGGAGCATGATGGGAGACATCCCCCAGCTGCAGCAGCTGGTTGTCCATCTCCTGCACAGAGACAAGACAAAAGTGAAGCAACTGACATTTTCTGAAGGCAGCTCATATTCAACAAGCTGATTGCATCTCTCATGGGATGAGGCTGCCACTTCCCACACCTGGTCAGCAAACCCAAGGATCAGAAATGCACAGACACAGCAGTGACTGGGTAACCACAGTAAGTTCTGCTCTCTGAGGCCTGACATAGGGCTGTTACTGTGCCAGGGCTTTACCTGGTGGATGTGCTCACTGTTGGCCAACTTATGCTCCTCTGTCCTGTCATCCAAAGCACGCTCATGCAGGGAGTCAATTTCCATGCCTTCCACCAGAATAAGAGCACTAAAGTACCTAAAGTGGGAGAAAAATAAAAACAAGTAAGTCAGAAACTATTTGACAATTCAAATGGGTTTTTTTTAAACCAAAAGTAGTCCTTTAGTTTGCTTTGTTCAGCTGTTCTTTGAAGCAATAAGAATTGCAGGAAGTTAAGAGCACATAACCCAAATTTTGTCTTGAAATGCTGGCATAGGACAAAATACAATCTTCAGAACTACCATTTCTGGTTGAACGGACAAGGAAAGGTCACTGAAATTTGAAGACAGCTTTTTCACCTTTGTAACTCTCTGCCAGCTGGCAGGATTCTCATTCCTACACAGCACAATGAAGGCAGCACTGCCATTTGTAAGCAGAACAGCAACAGCTGAACTGAATCAACCCAGGGAACAATCCAGGCCAGAGAGAGCAGCCAGACCAGCACAGGACTGTGAAGATACAATTTCACTTTACCACTAGACCATCTAAGGAGGAGTAGCACTGTATGTTCACTGCCATTCTTACCAAAGGTAAAATCATACATCAGATTAAAGTTAGTCTGTGGATACCTCTCCACTTTGCAATCACACCATCATTTTGCTGTAAGCCTTCAATACGACCAGAAAAGCTTTTTTGCCTTCATAGGCTTAGTCTGAAATAGTGGTGATTTTTAGAGGTGGCAGCAAACAATTATAAATGCTTTTTTCTTGAGCAAAACCCACTCCACAAAGACACACAACACTTACCCAATACGATCCACCAGGTGATCCATGCTCTCATCTACCAAGTGCCTGTTGGTTTGCCTCGTGCCAAACCCCTGCTCTTTGAACATCTTTGCAAAGGCCAGCAGCTCCTCAGGTGCCATTTCGAAGTATGCATAGTAGAGGAAGATGACTTCCAGGAGCATGGACTGCTCCCGGAGGCACTGCACGAACCAACGGGACACCTGACGCTCTGTCTGCACAAAGGAGAGTTCCACCATCACATGTCAGAGCTCCCAGGGCAGCCAAAGCAGGCACACACTGAGTAGTGAGGAAGCATTTCAGCAGCTTGTGTCAATGGCAAGGGAAGCCACTATAAATACAGAGATCATGAACAACTAAACAGAAATGGTTCTGTTAGCCTAAGGGTATCCATGGTTTTTGACAAGGAACAATATGTTTCATGCAACTCCCTGTTTCTGAGCAAAAGACAAAAAGAGAGAAAACTAATTTTACGTTTCTTGGACCTGTTTAACTGCAGTTGCTCACATGCATTTTCCAATGCATTACATATAAGAAAAGACTTTAGAAGTTAGACAAATAATAGTAAGAAACAAAATACCATGAGATTTCCATGTGTTTCCCAAGTAGGAGCTTCTGCTTTGTACAGTGCTTCAAACTGCGTCCGGTAATTCGGAACTAATTCCTTGTCCAACTTTTCCACACACTGGAAGTACTGTGCCTTAAAGAAACACAGAAATTAACTTCTCACATGTCCACTGCTGTGCTTTTCACAGCCACAAGTGGGGAATTACTCTGTGTTTAGCCTGTTTCAGTGGCATCACGTCCAGGATTCCTGCACTCACTGTGTAAGGGTGTCTCTCATCCTGGAAGTAGGTGAGCAGGTGGAGGACACAGCGCAGGATGCAGATCCTCTCCTCGTAGTAGTAGTCAGCCAGCTGGGAGTGAACAGTGCCATCAATATCAATTTTAAACTGTGTCCAACCCCTCTGCCTTCCCTCTCCCACCACAGGAACACAGAGTGCTCAAACATTACTACAGGTGGAGTTTCAACTGAGCAGTTTTTAAGTTACTGCGGAAAAAAACCCAACACTTAATTAACTGTACAGAGATCGACAAAACATGGCCATAGGGACTTGTCTATAATCACAATTAATTGAGAAAACTTAGAAAAGAAAGGAAAAAAGACACAGAGAGGTGATCTCTCATTCCTCAGCCCTATTATCCTCTGTCAGAAATTATCATTATCCCTCATTTCAGAGTTGTCACTTCAGACAGTAACAAAACAACCTACAAGCTTTGGAAAACAATGGATTGTACATCTACTTAGACAAATTCCCTGATATTAAGCCTAAAATTTCATACCTGTAGCAGTTATTACCACTGTTCTAACCTACATGCACATCCCTATTTTAGCAGCATCTTCTAACATTTATTCTTTATATGAAGAAATGCTTCAATTGTTTCAAGTTTTTCCCTAGAAATAAAGTGGGTTCTCTGACAACAGATCTTTCCCACCGAAAATACAAATGGAAATGACTAACCTTCAGCATCAGAGCCTGACTCTGCCTTTCATCCTGAAGCACTGTCTGTAAATAAAACACAACAAAGCAAAGAAAGATTTGTAGATGTATCTACTGACAAAATACATATGCGCAAAAAAAGACTGGGGAGAAAAAAAAAAAAAGACAGTTTTTCTTTCCATTTCTTTCGAGAAGAAATCCCAAAAACACAAACCACTCATTTTTAACTAAGTATTTTCCATCTCTGCGCTCTTCATAAATCTCTAGCTTTCCTGAGTTCCTGCAGAGATTCCAGCAGGAAGGGATAAGCCTGGATATCTGCTGTCACATTTCCTCAAAGCAGCGCTGGAGCGCTGTAGGTTCAGAGAACAAAATCTACAAAGCCATTTCCCAATGAGAACTCAGACTCACAAGTGCTCATGTGCATCAACAAACTACTGGTATTAAGGAAAGATGTGGAGTGAATAGAACATTAATGGGATCTATGGACCTTCAGGGAGTCCCTTGTTCCTCTGTAATCCTCTTGAAGGTAAGACTGTAACAACTGCACACTCTGCTCTTCATCCAGACCCTAAACAAGAGAAGGAGAAATGCTCAGAAATTAATAAAAGGCAACCGAATTCATGAAAGATTCTCTCCAAATAATCAGGCAACTCTTATCTTCACAACAAATAATTACAAAAATAAGCCAAAAGAATACTTTTGCATCATTAATCAGCACTTCTGTTTAAAGCTAAACACACAAGCTTTGATGTCACTGGGTTGCAGGAGTTTAAATTCAGCTAAAGGAGCATCAGAGCCTTTTAAACAAAGGTACCACCACCAGTCACTGAACTCTAAACATCTGTCTTACAGAAACATAACCTCGCAGGTGAACTGAGAGGGTTGTCAAACAAGGCAACTGGTTTAAGGGATGTGAATTTCCATCTGTGCTGGAAGAACTCAAGACAGACAATAGCAGGTCCTGTGCTGCAGGACCAGGAAAACCACAGCACTGCAAGGTCACTCCTCACTTCAGAAAAGTTTGACCTACAGCCTCAACATGTAATTCAAACACCCTTTAGATTATTTTGAATTGAAAGGACCTTAAATTGGCCTCTACTCAACAGCAAGAAGGTAACAAATATCAGAGACACAAACAATTCATTTCAGGGATAAAATATAAGCAGGCAGCAGCTTTACTCACCAAAAACTTGCTGACCCTCAGACCCAACTCTTTTAGTGGAGCAGCTACATCTTTATCAGCTTTAATTTTCTCTGCTGAAGTTGTGCTAAAGACAAAAGAAATTTTAATCATTAAAAATATATCAATCCTAAGGAATGACTAGACAGGCATAACTTCAAAGTCCTCAGTTTCATTAGTTTAAACTATTTGCTTTTTCTTCAATGGCCTTTCAATATTTCATACAACAATATTCTGTAACCTTCCCACCACATAAATCCCAACACTGTTCACAATTTTGTAACTGTAATAATGCAGAGTGTACCCACTCCACCCTTTTCAATGAGGGAACCTGGACATCTGCCTGGAATGACTGAGTGCCAAGAGCAGCCACCTCTTCACAGGCTGCACAATTGTTGCAGCTCCCATAGACAACGGTCAGGAGCCACCTGACAGCAGGGACAGCAGAAACTGTTGTTACCTCTTCCGAGGCTGTATTTCAATGTTATGTGGATTAAGTACTTTCTCTTGCTCCTCCTCTCCTGAAGTCTTGTCATGTCAGAGAGTAAAAATCTACTTTTATGTAATCAGAGAGAAATATTCAACATGCTTCTTACCAGCAAACCCCCTGTTAGAAATTCATATCTAAAATCAGGCAGCGACTGTACCTTGGTGGTTTATAGTAAGACAGGCCCTCTAACAGTCTCTGCCAGTGCTTGTTCAACTCTGCAGCAATCTGGGCCTAAAAAAAGAAAAAAATACCACTGGACAGACGCCTCAAAGTGCACTGTCAAGGACCAGATCTGTTAAATTTCAGGAAAGCACACAAATCCCACCACCACAAAGAGACAAGAACAACAAAAGACAGGTGTGTTGACTCAAACTGGTTGCAGGTATGATACTCATACCGAAGGAGGCAGAGACCTGCCTTGCTAATCCCAGGAAGGGCAAGGAAATAGGAGGCAATGGGCTGGGATCAGAAACATTTGGATTTCCAAGATATGGGCAAATTCTTGAAAGCACAGGCTCTGTCCCTGAAAATCCATGCCCTACTCATCAACACCCCAGGCCAGCCAGCCAGCCTAGGAGGCAACTTGTGCCCACCCCAGGAAAGGAAGCACCTTTTCCAAACACCCTTCCAGGCAGTTCATGCAGCAGCTGCAAACAAGCAGGAGAAGAATGAACAAGGAGTGGAGACAGAGGAACAAAAATCCCACCGAGGAAGAGGGAAAAACAGCAAAACAGTGAATATTTTCACTAATACTCAACGAGATGTACAAATGACGTATTTTTGGCCATGGAGCCCATTCAGTGATGGCCAAACCTGCTCAGCAGGACGTGGACTTACTGGTTCTCTTAAAGCTGATCTGCCCAGCAGAATTGTCCATAATTCTCTGCTGCTCCTACAAACACAAGGAAAAGGTGAGGAGTGTTTTAATGATGACCATTATTTCAGGCTTCCACTTAGCTTACACCTTTTCAAATCTGCAATTAACTCAGAGCAGACCACATTGTAATACAGGAAAATTTTTTAAAGGAATATTAGCTTTTAGCTGAGGAGTTTCAGATGTCCTGGGAGAACCAAGTGAAGACCAAAAGAAGGTGACAACTGACACAGCAAGACCTACGAACTCATATCAAAGCTTCATTTTTTTATCAGGTTATCAGTTCAACTTGATTTTGCTCCTTTGACATTTGAGGTTCATAAGAAGAAATTTAATGAATGGACAGAGTAGTATTTTATGCAGTTACATTCAATGCTCCTCCCCCGAACAAATTCTTCCATCATGGTTTCATCCTCCACTCTAAGAAGAGCATAAAACTGGGTGAAGTGAAAAACCTGTAAGATCTTTACACATCCTCCAGAACATTTACCCTCAGCTTCTTGTTTCTTCCTGAGAACTCTGTAGAAAAGGCAACCTGCACCATAAGGAATTACAGATCACATCCTGACCCTAGCAGACACAAACAGAAAACTGAGCCTCTCTATAACACCCTAGAGAAAATATTTGCCAAAAAAGAGTATTTCATTTAGACAAAAGATGATTTGTCACCAATGTATTACAAATGAGGAGTTAAAACACCACAGCACCCCACGCAAAGCCTGTCTACACAAGCAAGAGCACTCACTGCCTTATTTTTAGAGCAACATCACCAAAATACCTCCCTGTGGCAGCAAGAGGCAGCTGTGACTCCTGACAGCTGGTGCCACCTGATGAGTGGCAGCACTTATTATTTGCAGGACACTTCCCAACCTCGTTTCTCCTGCTCCCCCCTTGACAGCTGGGTGCCCTTTGCTGGCAGGACCCTCTTCTCTCCAGGAGCCTCACTAGCTGTGGGTTCAGCCTCTCCAGCCCACACAGAGCACCCACAGGTCCAGAATTTCACCAAGAACTGAAGAGCAATGTAAAGGAAGCAAATCAATGAGCCCCAGACTCAGCAACAGTGTTAGACTGGAGCCTTCGTTGTCCTGACCACAACTTTTTGTCATTTATTGTAAGAACAGAACCCCAGCCCAGCAGAGCCAACTCCTCAACTTTTCCCTCCCTCCAAAACTCGTCTGTTTACAAAACAAACCGTGACTTGTTGCCCATTCGTTAATCACGCTCCAGGACAGCTAAGGGAGGAAAGCTCTCAGCGTGCAACACTGCTGTTCTTGTCCCCTTTATGGCTCAGAGGCACGCATTTAACAAAAATCAGACAGCAGGGAAACTCCAGAGCATAAAAACGCTGCAATAAATGGCAAAAACAAACGACAAAAGTCCTCGGGACAAACGAAGGCGCCGAGGCACTGGACGCGTGATTCACAGACCCGCTTCCCTTACACGCCTCCCACGTGCGTGTTTGGGCTGTAGGTGGGCAGGAGCCGGGGGNGCTCGTGTGTGCCCCGGGGCCACCGCTGCCCTCCGACCCCAAAAAACACACACCAAACCCCGCAATGTCGCTCTGGCTCCGGCCGAGGGTCCCTGAGGGGCGCTGAGGGGGGGGGGAGGAGGTCTCTGAGGGGATGGGCGGGGCCTCGCCGCGCGCGCGGAGCGGGGCCAGTCCCGCCGCGGTTAAAACCACCCCGCCCCGCCGGCTCCTTTCAACCCCTGGCCCCGCGGAT
>VWZG01010131.1:141150-188667 GCA_013396735.1 Grallaria varia
CCGCGGATCGCGGAGAGCCGCCCGCCCGCCCGCAGCCAGAGCCGGGCCCGCCTGGGCGTCCCCTCCGGTGTCCCCCCGCTGTCCCCCGGCTCCGCACCTCGCGCTCAGCCCGCCCGCCGCCATCTTGGCTCCGCTCTCACGTGACCGTTGGTCCCGCCCCTTGCCCCGCCCCTCCTCCCGCGCGCGCCGGCGGGTCATGTGACGGCGGCGACGCCAAGATGGCGGCGGCCTGTGAGGTGGGTGCGCGCTGTGCTCCCGGGGCCGGGCCGGGCCGGGGGGACCGGGGGTGGGCGCGGCTCATCGCGGCCCCGCAGGGGCCACACCGAAGCACCTCCCGCGGCCGTTGTCCTCGCTGCAGCTTCCCAGGAGCGAAGGCTGCGTTGTGGGTGCCGCGGCGGAGGGGGAGAGTGAGGGGAGCCGCGGGAACGCTGAGAGGCAGGCAGGTTTAGCTTTTCTAGGAGTTGCTCTAAAAGAGAAGTTGCTCCAAGAGCAAAGTTGCTCCAGGAGTAACGTTGCTCCAACTGTTTGCTCCTTTTTTCCCCACCCCATCCTTTGAACAGGAATTTCAGTAGCATGGAAGGGAGCTCTCGCTGATGGACAGCTGAGCACATCAGGACCCATCAGGAGAGAGATTTCGAGAGCTGGAATCATGCTGAACAAACCGGTGCTGGCGGAGTCGCTGGTGGTGTTCGCCGTGGTGCTCTCGGTGCACGGGGTGGTGTGGGATCGCTTCTCCTGGTGCGCCCTCGCCCTGGCCCTCCAAGCCTTCTACGCCCAGTTCAAGTGGGACCGGCTGCTGCGGCTGGGGGGGGCCGTGTTCCAGTTCCGGGGGGCCGCCAACAGCGGGCTGCTGCCCGCCAGCATGGTGATCCCCCTGCTGGGCATCGTCATGAAGGAGCGCTGCCGGGCCGCCGGCATCGTCTACTTCGAGCGCCTCGGCGTCATCGTGGCCTCCACGGGGATGCTGCTGGCGCTCTTCCTCTCCGTCCTGGCCGTCGGCATCACCAAGCCCGTGCCCACCAACACCTGCATTGTGACTGGCGTGGCCGGCGGCATCATCGTCTACACCATGAAACACTCCCTGGCTGTCTCAGAAGTTATAGAGGTGCTGGAGGTGCTGCTCATCTTTGTCTACCTCAGTATGATCCTGCTGTACTTGCTGCCTCGCTGTTTTACTCCCGGAGAAGCGCTGCTGGTGCTCGGGGGGGTGAGTTTTGTTCTCAATCAGCTCATTAAGCGCTCTCTGAATGTAGTGGAGGGCAGAGGGGACCCCGTTGACTTCTTCCTTCTGGTGGCAGTTGTTGGAGTCGTTCTCCTTGGTCTGTTTTTCACTGTGCTCTTCCTTTTCATGGACTCGGGCACGTGGATCTCCTCCCTGTTTTTCCACATGATGACAGCAGTGTTGGGCTTGGGGGTCATCATGCCCTGGCTGTACAGACTCATCCAGAGGAACCCTTTGTTCTGGCTGCTCCAGTTCCTCTTTCAGACACAGACAAGGCTTTACCTTCTCGGGTACTGGACCCTCCTGGCTGCCTCAGCGTGCGGGGTGGTCTTCTACCAGAATGCAAAGAGATCCTCTGAATCTAAAAAACACCAGGCCTCGACTGTCACCAGGAAATATTTCCACTTCATTGTTGTAGCTACTTATGTCCCTGGACTCATTTACGACCGTCAGCTCCTCTATGTTGCTGCAGTGCTGTGTCTGGCAGTGTTTGTCTTCTTGGAGTACGTCCGGTACTTCAGGATCAAACCCTTTGGGCAGACCCTCAGGCATTTGCTGTCTCTCTTCTTGGATGAAAGGGACAGCGGGCCTCTGATCTTGACTCATATTTATCTCCTCCTCGGCATGTCCCTCCCAGTGTGGTTGTTCCCCAGATCTTGTGCTCCCAAAGGCACTTTGTCGGGGGCAGGAGCGCTGGTGCCCTACTCTGGGGTGCTGGCTGTGGGGGTGGGAGACACCATTGCCTCTGTTTTTGGCAGTACCATGGGGGAAATCAAATGGCCGGGAACAAAGAAGACCTTTGAAGGGACAATGACAGCTATTTTTGCTCAGATCATTGCTGTGGCCCTCATTCTGATCTTTGACAGCAGTGTGAATCTGAACTCCAGCTACGCCTGGATTCTGGCATCTGTGAGTTTGGTTTCTCTCTTGGAAGCCTATACCACCCAAATTGATAACCTGCTGCTGCCCCTCTACCTCCAGATCATGTTCATGGCATAGAAGCACTTCTAGGAACAGAGATTCCTCCCGTCTTAGCGAAAAGTGGTACTAGAAAATGCACTTTAATGAAAGCTCAAAGCTGACCTAAATGCTGCTTTTGGTACAGCAGAGAAAATTGTTAAAATCAGAAATGAAAAACATTTATTTAAAATAAAGGTTTTGATTTAGTCTTGTCTTTCCCCTGCTGTTGAAAACAGCCTGGGTTAGGTTCTCACAGCCACAAATATGACTGATAAAAACAGCATGTGTTTAGTAATCCAGCTATCAGAGTTTCTTCTGGGTGCCCAGAGGCAAAGGAAGCAGAGGAAGAAGAGGTAAGTCAATTAAAGGGGTAAAAAATAAATAAGCAAACCTCTGAGATGTTGCCACCCCTGTGTTGTACCTTGTTTTCTGTCCTCAGTCCTGCATCTTGTATTACTGAACGTGTGAACTCCCCTTTCCGCATGAACATGATGTAAAGCATGTTTGAGGATGAGGGTGGGCACTCAGATCCAAGGGTCCAGCTGTGCCCAGTCCCCACCAGCAAGAGCCACAAACACTCCTCCAGCCTCAGGAGCAGCCGGGTTGATCCAGGGTGGGTGGGGAAGGGTTGGGAATGTCGGCACTGCTCATTCCAAGCCCTGCTAACAACAACAACAACAACAGTGCATTCTGAGCCCTGAAGTTCTATTCAACAAGAAGAATGTTTTATCTTTCCCAAGATTTTAATGTCTAAATCCATTGGGAATGAATATAGAGGGGGAAATTAAGAAAAGTCACAGCCAAAACTAATTACACATTAATCCTGAAAGCAGAAAATCTGTTCAAGTCAATAAAATTTTCTACTGCTATTGCACTTTTGTACTTCTCAGGTTTTTTTCAGCCAGATGTTTAATCAAAGAGTTTTTAAAAATCCTTCTATCAACAAACTGAGTAAAGCCATTGAACTCTGCCCACTTAATTAAAACAACAGCTATCCTTCTGTGGCCAAAAAACCCACCTTGTTTTTGTATTGACAGTCTCTTCTCACTGGTTTGGCAGAACAAAACACGTGTCCTCCCTGCCTCTCCCCTTCCCCTGAGAAGTGTCCAAGCAGGAGATGGGCATTCCAGGAGTCCTGTTTGCGTCATGAAGTGAACTTCTGACCCTTTTTTAATTCACTTTTGGGAGCAGTTTGGGGGAGTCCAAGGTGCCTTACACAACACTGTCCTGCAACCCTGTAACTCTGAGGCTTGGGACTGAAAATAAGCCCAGGGGTGGGTGAAACAGGCTCTGGGTCAGCAGAACTGGCTCCAGAATCCAAGATTTGCATGTGTGTTCCTGCAACAAGCCAAGACTGGAATAGCTGAGAGGCAGCATTGCCCAATTCACCCCCTGCCTGGGCAGGGCTCCTGGGATTTGGTGCTGCTTCTCCTGAGGAGGCCAAAGTTGACCAGGGCTGGTTAATAAGAAAATCCATTGTCAGATACTCTCTGTAGGAAACCAAACTCAGTAACTGTGATGGGCTGAGTTTCCTTCACTTTTAGCAGGAAATCCTGCCAATTAATGCAGCTTTTTGCTTTTATTTATGCAGTTGAACTAGGTGGGTTTGCACATTGCAAGTAGTGCACATAATCAGAGGATAAGCTAATTCTGCTCCTCAGCGGAATTCTAAATTACCCCTCTGAAGGAGAAACACAGATAGAGCTCGAGCAGCTTCTGTCACAAGCCACAGCCATTGATGTCATATAACAGCACCAGAGGCAAAGAAATTTGCTTTCCTTCCATCCTGCTCACAGCTTTCAGACAAATTAGGAAAGTTTCTGAATGCAGAAACTTTTCAGTGTTGTTGCCATGACCCAGCTCCACAGTTCCTGCCCCAACCTTCTGTAAGGAATTCTTTGCTGAATTTGACTGAGCCCACTCTGCCTTGTCCAAAAGGCTGAAAGGAAATCTCATCCCTTAAACAAACCAAATTTGACTCTTTCACATAAAAAATCCCCCAAAAACCAGAGAGGAGCAATATCCATGTGAAAGGGATGAGTCACAAAGAACTGGGCTCACTGTGCCACAGCTCTGACAGTGTGAGGGTTACTCTGGGCTGCCACTGCTGCTGCAATCACACCTACACAGCTTCTGTTCAGGCTTGATCTTGCCTCGGATGTAACCTGTGTTTCCAAACACACTCTGCTGTAAGTTGGTTTGGCTTTGGTGGGGTGTTGGGGGTAGAAACTGTTCTTGTGCATACTGAGAGTCCAAACAGCTCCTCAGACAGCTTGGTGCTGGCCCCAGCTGTTGGGAGGTCACGCTGTGTCTTCCTCAAAGAAAAGATGATGGAGATGAAAAGGAGAATTTCAATTTTTTTTTATTTAAGTGCAAGGAGTTTGATTGAGGTTCTTTGTTTCCATCATTTCAATGTGAATCTTTAGGAACTGTTGTATTTTTAATCAACACACCCAGAGATCAAACACTCAGCTATGGTTTGCTAGGAATACTTAGAAGATTGATTATAAAAAGCAGAGTTCCTGTTTCATATTTTGCCCACAGCAGGACTGTTTTAAATCACTGTTATTCCAACAATAGGGCAGGGACCTAAGGGTGAAAGTCAGCCTTCTTCCCATGACGTGTTACCTGCAGTGCTGGGAGAACAGCCAAGAAATGCACTCAAGCTCTTAAACAAAGAAAACACTGAGTATCTGCATGAGGAAATACTTTTTAACTGGTCCCAGTCAAGGTGCAATGGTCTTTACTGGTCTGTTCTCAAGACTTTCAGTTTCCTCACTGAAAGGACTCTCATACTCCGGGGCTCCTCCTGCAGCAGAAGGTTCTGTCTCCTGCAGGTGTGTTGGGCTGTGACAGGTCCTTGTTCCAAGGACAAATTAATCTTGAGAGCTGCCTTGGGGAATGCCGTGTTTAAGGGGAGGATGAATGAACAATCAGGACATTGATCAGCTATCGACTCCAGCAGCCAGTCACACTTCAAGTGTAGAGCGACGGAAAAGGCAGTTCAGGAGTTGGCTGGAGCCTGGGGAGGAAGGAAGGAAGAGGGAAAAGCAAAACCTCAGAGGCTGTTTCAGTTCCACAGGCACAAAACCAACGCTAAGCAAGTTCCCACCACCAAACTGCCAGGCAGGAGCACAGTTCACCCTGGCCCCAGTGAGCACCACAGCCTCACCAGTTCTCTCTGCTCCAGCTGGTGCCCTCGGCCTCCATCACGTGGAAGGTGAAGGCTTGGCGAGAGGACCCCGAGCTGTTCAGATCACTCTTGTGGACAACTTCCCCATGGATGAGGACAAGCCCACCTGTGGGAAGGAAACCCCTGGAACTGCTGCTCTGGGGGAGCTCCAGCTTTCCAGTGGGAGGGTCCAATACAATTTTAGCTCCCTAGTGTTTTCTTGGGCTGTAAAAAAACCCCACATTGGGGGGTATTTGTACCTTTCTTTACAGGCAGAGGGATGAACTGGCTGTCATCATAGGCTGGCTCTGACCCTACAAACTCCACACACGTTGACGCACCCGAAGGTGCTCGGACCATCCTCCGGGTAATTCCATCTGCAAATCCACAGCACAAACAAACACAAAAATTAAGCATCTAACTCCGTTCTGCACAGCAGAGGAACAATATCAGCGATCTGTCAAACATTATTATTGCTATATTCAATTTTTCCATAGTAATTTGGGTGGGGTCTTTTTCATTGAGCAAAGATTTAGGATTTTCCAGCTGTGGCAGAAACAGATAAACAACTGCCTTTTGTTTGCCCTTCTGTGCATTGCAACACAGACAGTCCCACACTTCTGCAAAGCCAGCCTTTGGTCCATTTGCCCTTTCTCTAAGAGCATAAATCACAGTCCCAGCACAGCTGACTCCACCATTTGAGGGATGAATGCCTTAAAATCTGCAGAGCACCCTGAGGGAAAGTTCAGGTGAGCAGTAATTTAAAGGTGCTCAGAGGTGGTGAAACCAAAGCTGGTAACCCAGGAGTGGTCACACACACAGCTCTTACTGGTGTGAGAGCCAGGGATGAACCACAGGCAGCCGTTCTCCTGTGTGGCATCTTCCAGGGCGATCCAGAAGCCCAGGATCCTGCCCAGAGGCTCCGTGTGCAGGAAGGTGGCATCCTGGTGAGGTGTCACTGCAAGGAGATATGGTTGTGAGGAATCCCTGAGGAATTCAGTTCCACTGGAAGGACTCCAGGTTTGCACCTCCCTGTCTCAGTGCCCTCCCCTGCCCACCCATCTTAATTAAATCTTACAGCATGTTAATCTCACACACTTCAAATCTTACAGTAAAATATTGTGCTGCTGAAAATGTAAAAGCAGCTCTTCATTCAAGCTGCATATTCTGTAGAAACATCTCTGGAAATCATTAATGTTTTTTAGTACTTTTAAGAAGGTTTGGACCAACAAACTCACAGGCTCAAGACTGATTCTGAGCCTTTTTCCTGGTCATACACTCCTTTCTTGAAGGAGCATTCCCTGCAGAGTGATACAGAGAACACAAATCTCACCTTCACCGCCAATGCCAGGTTGCTGCAAGGAAAGAAAGGTGATGTGTGAAGAGTTTCAGAGTTTCCCACCTAAGATGGTCTTATTTCTTGAGCAGCAAGACAAATTGAATCACTGTACCTTGAAGATATACATGCTTTGAACAACTACTGGTCTCTCAAGGCCTAGTTTTCTTCCCAATTCCTGCAAGAAAACTTCCCAAGATTCATGTTTGCTGTTTTCTGTACACTATAAAACATTACTCTATGAAGATACTGAAATGTCCTTTCACTGACAAGACAACTATCACTGGGCGTCAAGAAAATTGAGATTAGCTACTCCACAATTTATTTATTCTTTCCTAGACCATTCTGGTAGGCAGTGACAGCTCACCTGCACCTTGGAGGAGTGAGTGATTTGCTTGAAGACAGGATCATAAGCATGCAGAGCTAAAGGGAAAGAAAAGACCTGTGACTCTGAGGCACATGGGTGAACTCACCCTTTAACACACAGCTCTTAAGACCTACCAAAAAATCAAGTGCTGCAAAAAAACCAAGCTACACCTTATCTTTGGTGCCCCTTGGAGAGCCACAGCCTGCGGGTCAGAGCTGTTTGGGCAGGCACTGCTACAACCCAGCCCTGACAAATCCACACAGCAAAGACTCAGTTGTGCCTCCAGCTGGTCATGGTCAGACCTGCCATGAGGACACACAACCAGGTCCAGCAGGAGCTGCTCCTGAGCAAGGCATGAGGACAAACTTGACCAAATGGAGGAATTAGAGACAATCATCTCCAGATGCCTTTTGAATTGCTAAATTGCTGGATCAGCAGGAATCTACAGTTGTTTTCTCTTCCCCCGGGGGAAAAGCTGAAGTGTCACAGCCTGGCAGCAGGCCTGGGAAGGGGAGAGCAGTTTTCTGAGAAAACCAAAGAACAAGAACTCTCAGTCCTGAATTTCCACGTTTAGTGAAGTTTAATCTGAACAAAGTTCACGCATTTGCAGACTCAGGGAATACTGCTCTCCTTTTCCATGTATTGTTTGGAAACAAAAGGGATCAAAATGCAAGTCCAGTAGCTGGGAGGGAGGAAATAGGACAAACTGAGACCAGTAAGGGTAAAGAAAAGCTGCTGCTGACAGCACAGGGGGGAGGAACAGCTTTGGCATCAGCAAGCCAGCCCCTCGCTGGACACAGAAAGCACAGTTTGGTCTGTACCAAATGTGACCATTCTGGAGGTGGTACATTTGTCAGAGCAAATCTCTTACATAAAAAGCCAAGGGCTGAAGTCCAGCCTTTCCCATGTCAGTGACTCTGAGCTATGCATTCCTGAAAAACCTCCAGAAGGGCTTTTTGAAAAGCACTGAAATGAAGATTAAGTCCTTTGAGAGCAGAGAGTGAGGGACAGCATGGACAGAGTTGCAAACCACATCTCTTTTGTCTATCCCACTCCAAACCCCATCCTTTAACATACCATGGCCAATCTTGCTGATGGACTTCTCCTTTGGAACTAGAAAGTTACCTACAAACAAACCCAGAATTTAACATTGTTTACAAAGCAGAAGCTGCAAAGTGGCCCCTGACCCCTCACTCAACCTTCTCTCATCCCCTCCCTGTGGCAAACCCAGGCTGGGGCTTACCTTTCCCATCCAAAACACCTTTCTCAAAGAAGAATCTAATCTTGTCTCCACTGGTTAGGAAATAATCCGAGCTACCCTGCCAGGGATAAGAGCTCAGTAAATATAACATCCTTACAAACACAAACGAACCTTCAATCAAAGCATTAATACTCACCTGCATCTTTCTCCCACAGAGATGCAGCATAAACAAAACACAATGAAAAATCACTCATAAAAAGGCATTTACATCTTGGTGCTGATTAGAGCTTTACAAGAACTTCTCAGGTAGAGGCTGCCCTTGCTTTTCTCTTGCTGTCTGCCTGAAAAATAGCCTATTATCTGTCTGCAGAACCAGGGCAAAGTGATCTGTGAGAGCTGCTTGTGGCTACTGGGGGGCTGAAAGTGCAGCAGAGCCACACAAATCCTCCCCTTCACCCTCTGATAAAACTCCACCAAAGGTTTGCTGGAGAGTGAAGTCCTCTCGTGATGTACAGTTAAAAGAAAAACTCATGTTCACCCAGAGTGAATCCTGAGCAGCAATTTGCCTTTTCCCTTCTCCTCCCAGTGCTGCAGCCCTCCCCTTCCTGTACCTGTGACTGGAGCTGCTCCTCTTCCCTGGTGGAGAACTCTGTGCGACAGTGCGGTGGCACTTCCATGCCCTCGATGATTCCCTGGATCTGGCTCCTCATGCTGTCACACTCCTCAGCGCTGAAGAACCGCTCCAGGACAAGGAATCCATCCCTGTGGAACTGGCAGAGACAAGGTGACTGCTCCCCTCCAGAGCCCCAGGGAGGCAGCACAAAGCAGGAGAAAACAGGGGGGAAAGCACCCAGACCTCAGCCCCACAGCTGGACAGCTTGGTCTCAACATTTTATTTCAGGACACGCTCTTTATTTTTTATTTCTGTTGCAAAAGAGGTTTGGTACCAGGCTGGGATTCCAGTGAAGAACACAGTGCCCAAAGCAGGGATCTCATCCTTAGAGCCTCTGTGCTTTAAGGATATCTTATCTAAGATGACAGGACCGAGCCTGCTGACACAAACAGAGCAGTCATTCCCGCGTGCCAAATCGGAATGAGATTCCTTTCCAAGCTGGAAGGCATTGTTTTCTCCAAAGGAAAAATCCCTGGGTATTTTCTCACAGCTGACTACACAATCCCTTACAAAATGAAGTGAACTCTGTTGGCACTACAGTTTCTTTATATAGAATGCCCTGGAGATTATCCTTTGCCAGGCAGATTTCCAGTTCAGGGCTGAGAGCTGAGCAGCACGGACAGAGGGGCACGGGAGAACTCCCTCCAAGAGCTCTGCAGGACAAGTGGTCCTCTGGAAGAGTTTGTGGCTGTGACACCCACACACTCAAAATTAACGTAATAAAAGAGACTGAGGAAAATATAAAGTGTTTGTAGAGCAGATCTCAGGGGCAGGTTAGCTAAGCAGTGACAATCACCAGCAGTGTCACCTGCCTGCCCCACAGACACTCCCTGCCCGGAGAGCAGCTCCTTACCTTCTGGATCTCATCCTGGCTCACAGATGCCATGGGGATGGCAGCTCCCCAGATCCCACCAGCACCACCACCGGCTTTGCAGGGCTGACTCTCCGCCTCTCCACGTGATCCTTGTCCCAGCATGTGATGAAAGCCAGCACTGGACACCCGGACTCTTGCGCAGCTGCTGCTCCAGGAAATTTGTCCCCATTGCTGGCTCTTTGTTCCTGTTCCTGGCAGGGACATTCAGGGCTGCAGTTTTGCTTTTGCTCTTGGTGGTAACAAAGTGCACAAGAAAATGTTCTGCTGGAGGGGAATCACAAACTTGATGAACTTTCTAACTGCAAGGAGGAATCACTTTTAATTAATAACCCAGATTTAAGAAAATAGAGCAGTTAAGCTGGTAAACACAGGGGTAAAATAAGATTCAATTGAAACATTTGATGATTTAAAACAAATTTAAAGTAGCAAGTCAGGCTCCTGCAGAACCCTTTTTGCTCAGTCAGTGAGACCTGACAGTGTTTCACCCACCTGAAAGGGCTGCACAACCCAGAGGGTGACAAATCTGGGGCCAAAGGGGGTTAAAACCAAAGAGCTTTACTGGAGGGTTTGGTAGGACCCATAGGGACTATTTCTGCTGGTTTCACTCCCAGCTGCTTTTTGGTGATTTCTCCCTTCCCTTGCTCAGTTCGCTTTCCTGCAGCTCCCAAAGCTCACGTAGTATTTGCACATGAGTGAACCCAAACGCAGCCAAAGTTCAAACCAGAGGGAAACCGCAGAGAGTGGGGCTAAAAGGGAGCAGAGAGGTTGGCACAGCCTCCAGCCCAGCGGTGGCGCTCCCAGCCAACGCATCCCTCCCCTCCTCCGGGAATCCCTCGGGAAAAGCTTTTCCCTCTAAGGGAAAAAATGTGTTTGACTCTTCCAGGAAACTCCCAGGACAGCCTTCCAGCAGCACTTTCAAAGAAAAGCACCACTCACCCAGCCCATGGAAAACTCAGCAAAAGGAAGGGATGCCAAATGCTCCCAGGAAAGTCTTTACATCCCAGCCACTGCAAATCCAGCTGGAAGGGAGGCTGTTCCAAAAAATAAAGTTTTCTATTCTTGTGGGTAAAAATCCCTTCCCATCTCATTCAAGCCTTCCCCCCCCTCCTTTTTTTTTTTTTTTAATTAAGAAGGAATTAGGACTTTTACTGAAAATCATCTTTTGAGGGGTTTTTTTTGAGCATTTACACCTTGTTTTCAAGCTTTTCCCTGCACACAAGAGGGTATGAATTCAATAGTTAACAAAGCTAAATTTTGCCTGGGATTTTAATCCCTGGGCTTCAAACCTGGAGAGGGAAAAAAAAAAAAATCAGCCTCCAGCATTGCAAAGCTCAAAAATAAAAATCCCAATAGTTCCTCCTTCCTCTTAAGATGTGTATCGGATGGGGGAAAAAAACCTGCAAGTTGACCCACCTCACCCCTCCCTGGGAGGCAGCAACCCTGGAGAAACATTCCTGGAAAACACTCCCATGCCACTCCTCGGTGCCTCTCGTGTCACCCCCGTCATTGTCGTGTCACGCACTTCACATTCCCAGACGTGGGGTTTTTTTCCAGCCATTTCTCACGTCACCGCCTCCACTCCCCACCTGACGCACGCACGGTGACCTCAGAGCCTGGTTTGGGTCACGCCACGATGGCAAACCACAGTTTTCCTGTTCCATGGATTGTTTGGAGCGATACAAACAGCATCTCATCCTGGCCCCAGGAGATTCCATCAGTGTTTGCCTTTAGGAGTCCTCTGCTTCTTTGCCATTCCAGCCATGCCCCTATTTTTTTTGAAGACCTTTAGAGCAAGAGGAAAACCACTCCAGCCACAAAATACCCATAAAGAGTCAGAGGGAAGGATGCCACCTCATTAAATCCTTCTCTCCCAGTAAGTTTAAATAGGAAGGCTGAAAGAGTTTTTTTGATAAAACAGAAATGGCCCCTTTTCCTTCCCTTTCTCCCCTCCAAGAGAGACGAGACTTTTGCAGACCATTAGCATTTTCTCCACAAGAAAAACTCCTGGCAAACTCCCCTGGAGGCTGGCAAAGTCTGTAGGAAAGGTACAGCTCAAGTGTTTCAATGCCTTTTGGACTGGCATGATCATCCTAATTCCCTCCTCAAAACGAGATCCTATTGAGACCATTTGAAGCCATGCCAGTTCTCCAGAGACAGCTCAGCATTCCCACCAAACCTGCTGCCAGGGTTATCAAGGAGGAAAAACTTCCACTGGCTCTCCTCACCTCTCCTGAAGTCTTTGATAGGATCAGCACCAAGTGACAGAATATTTAATGACAAGGACCAAAGGAAACACAATAACCTTAATGAATATTTAACTTGAAAACCAGTAGATTAGTATTTAAATGTCATAGATATTCAGATATTTCTGTTTTCCCTGCATTGGCAATCTGCTTTCAAGTTACCAGAAGCCTCACAAATGCAGTAATTTTCCATCATGAGAATTCTCATCAACAGGTAAATCCAAGAATCTTCAGGAATCAGCAAGGTAAAAAACTGATGGTGCAGCAGGGCTGGAGGATTTTAGTGGAATAAACTGCCTCTATCGAATCTTTATGCTTTTTAGTGTGCTACATAAAAAAATCGGAATTATGATTGAAAGTCTTTTTCTAACAAAGTTCAGTTCTTTCCCCATCCTTGTATTGAAGTCCTACAGGAATCCAGCAAACAGTTTTCTTTGATGACCCCTTTCATCCTCTCTTTCACTGAGACACAGAGCAGGTAAATCCTTGCCAAAAAGAGCCTTAGATGACAAGGGGTGTCTTGCCTTCTTTTTTATTTCAGTCCTGCCACACATCTCATTAAAACTCATCAAAAAGCAGCACCACAAACTCCCACCTTTCACCTGTTTTGGTTCTGGCTCATGTTTTCTGTCACTGCAGTGGGGCCAATGTCACTGTGGTCGAGCAGTCATGGACAAGGGAAGTGAGGGAAAGGCAAAACACAGGAGAAACCTCTCTACACAGTAAGAGAGCTGCACAGAAACTCAAATGGTATTTGCAAGTCACAGGCTGGTTGTCTGCAACTCATCATGAATTGGGAAAGGCACTAATTGCCAGCATTTCCAGTTAAGGAGCGTGCGGGGTGGGCAGATACTGAAATAATTTGTTACCAGTATTGTCTCAAGACAATTCCTGTGGCAGCAGGCAGTTTCCTCCATTGCCTTCACTCCCTATCCCTCTCCTAGGGAAGAAGAGCCATACAACCAGTTTGAAAACACACCTGAGCTCCCACAAGCCCATGCAGACAGTCCTCCAGCAGCCTTAAATTCAGGAACAGAAACTGTTGTTTCAGGCACTTTTGTTGAAGTGATGGTGAAATCCATAATGCAGCCCAGGCCTCTCTTTCTCTGTACCTCTACTTAATTCATAAAGGATTGTCATAATCCACAAGGACTCAGTAACAACCCAATAATCCTCCACAATAGCTGGAATTTGTTAACATCTGTCTCTGAAAAGCAAGATCACAGGAGGCCAAGTGCCTTCACACACAGGAAACGTCAAAGAAAGCAGAGAGAGAAGGAAAATACAAATTAAAACTTACAACTTTTATTCTGTTAAAGTGTCCAGTCATACAAGTCTTTCAGAGCAAACAAGAGCAGCTTCAGTGCCCCCAGGGAAGGTGCTGCTGGATCAGCTGCCCGAACAACCCCCGGTACAAAGCAAATGTCATGATTCTGAAATGTTACACTGAGTTGCAGGTCTCAGATGCCAAACCACAGCCCTCCTCCTGCATTTCCACTGCGGGAGTGAACCATGTTTAAGCCATGAGTTGTGTCTTACTGCAATGGGCACATTTGTCAGCTGGAAAGATGACTCAGGCTCAGTAGCCCCCTTCTCAGTAAGTCTCCTCTAGAAAAATGTTCCCATTGTTCAGTAAAATTCCTTTAAAGGAAACTGAGAGGGAGAGAGGGAGGGAGGATGGGAATTTCCAGGAATCCTCAATTAAACCTTTGTGTGAACTCAAAGTTCACCTTTGCCATTGGGGTCCAGCAATTCAAGTGCAGCTAATTTTGAGATAGGATTTTGGAGAAGAGATTTCTGGAGGATTCCATGCTGCCAAAGCAGTTGAGTATTAACCCACCAGTGCAGCTGGAGGGAGGGAGAAAGGTCTGAGGCAAATCAGACTCCAGCCACCTTCCAGTTGTGTTTCCTGCACTGTCAGAACACACACAGGACTGAAAACTCACTCAGTTTTGGCACATGCTCAGGAAAACTACACAATCCACTGTGTGGCCAAACAGTGGGCTTAAAATGGAATAATTTTCCTGGTCAGCATTCCCACAGCCATTCCTTGGTCAGCTTTCAGAGTAGACGACTTACAGTGTGACAGTATTGTTTGGCAGGGAGGAATCACACCAGAAATCAAGGAATCTCTCTGTGGCTGAAAGAAAAAGAATCCATGGGGGACAGCTGGGATCAGGCAGGCACTGCTACAAACACACCCTAGGGAGCAGCGGCCTCTGGGGAGACATTACATTAATAGAGCTCTAGAGAAGGCACAGCCACTAATGAAGGGGAAAAAGTTACTGCTCCCCAAAGGAGGTCTGAAAAAAAAATGTAAAAAATCCAAAGAACTCAAACCATGCGAGTTCCATACAAACGCAGAAGAAAGGTAAGGAAAGGAAACAGTGTCACAGCTGAGGAATCAGTAATACTTGAAACTTTTTTCCATACAGCTCATCCTCTGTAAAGGATGCGCTATTGTTCTCAAAATTCCTAGAACTCATTGTTAAGAGAGGAGAAAAAAAAGAGGGCTTCAGTGTAGTTCAGCAACAGAAAGCCACTTAATACTATTTATGGTAGTGAACACCAAGAACTTTAATTAAAATGGAGTGAGCTAAATGGAGCATATAAATGGTAATAAGGAAAAATAAAAAATGAGGTAGGATTTTATCAGGAAGTGACAATTAATACCAAAGAACAGTACATCATGAAAGATACCTGTAACAGCTATTTATCCACTCATACTGGCAGAGTAAATGACTTCCAGCTGCTGAATTAACTGGGGATCAAATAATAAAATCAGAGAGCATCTGAAACACAGAACAACTTCAGCTCACATTCCAGTGCAGAGTGTCAAAGTACAGCACAATTTAACACAATTAATAGGTTTGGTATTCCTTGCTTTTCACCTGGTTTCAAAATAATAACTTGCAATTTATCACTTTTTGGGTTATTTAGCAGGAAGGGTAAAGTGCACGTTACTAACCTTGGATCCTAACATGGGCTGAGCTTGTTCGTGATCTCCAAGAACTTGTTCAGCTCAGAAGTGCTATTAAGAAAACAGGTGAGTTTAATTCAAGGTGCTGTATGGTTTAGCAGCTAATAAATAATCTGGTTTGCTACCACCAGAGTGCTTTGAAAAGCCTGTCAGGAGACAAGACACTGACCAGACCACCGACTGCCTGCTTAAGCTGAATTCTTTTTGTGAACACAGAGTCAGAAATAAACCCCCTAAACTTCAGTTTGATGGAAACTTAAAGGAAAATATGGGCTGTTCACTGATTGAACATCCGCAAGTGAGGAGGGATTGTTGATGTAAGCCCATCCCTCACAGACTGCGCAATCCAGACAAGTTTGGGAAATGAAGCACTCACTCTGCTGTGGGCTGAGTTTTGCAGCAACACTCAGTCAAACTTGCTCAGGACTCGTGGCCTAGACCCTGGCCTTGGAAGTTTTAAAGCTTTTTCCACCTCATCCTACAGGACAGATACTCTGGAATCAGTATCTATTTAAGGGAGACAAAGCAGCACAGATCAGAAGTAAATAACACATATTGCTGCCTTTCAGAGTGACAACGTGTTTGTGCCACCTGTTTATGGTACAAAATGTTAACAGATTGCTCATTCCAATTTTGCCACAGAGGGAGTTCTCAAGCCCTGGCAGCCATAAGTGAAAAAATTAAACTAGGAACATTGCAAGAGCAGCACAAAGCTGGTGTTTTCATGCATGACCACTATGGCCTGTCTCAGCCCTCAGCCCAGGGTAGTCTCTGAGCTCTGTGACACTGGTGTTCCTCTGTCCTGCTGGGATCCACCACAGTTCAGGAGCCTTGCCAGACTCCAGAAGCACAGCAGCATCTTCAGGAGCTGCTTAGAGAAACTCCTAACTCAGTTATCCAAACTTTGCACAGCTAAGACCACACCTGGAATCAAGAGTCAAAGCACTCGTCTGCTGTTCAGACATCTGGGAGAAATCCCTCTGCTCCTGCGAGCCAAGTGAAACTCCTGAGGTGCTTCGCCCTTTCAGCCCTGCCTAGTCTAAATTACAAAGGTAATAAATCAGTTACCAAGTAGCCTTGAATACCAGAGTTCAAGTTGCAGTCAGTGGCCATTCTCCACCACTATCTTTTGGTACAGAGTAAAGGGAAAAAACAGTTTCCTTTACCATCCCAACAGCCCCCACATGCACCACAGGAACTGACTGGAAAACAGCATTACTACAGCTAAGCGTGAAGCCATTCCTGCTTTACTCCAGAAGGATAACCCCACCAAACAATTTCTGTCCTTCTTGTGATCCAAAATGCTTGTGCAAATACAAGTATAATCCAATCAGCATCAGTCCTTCCCCATCCTTTCAGCAGTGGCCCCAACTCTAACACAATTTCAAAACAGTAACCCTATTAGAAGCCAGAAAAGCTTTTACAGTACCTTGCCTCCCAAATGGAGATTTAATTATATTATCCCCTGGACTGTTTAAACTTTATATTGTGAACGGACTGAGGGAAGCAAAATTTACATTTTTCTTAAAAGCAGTTTTATAAACAGATCTCCTGATTTTAATGTAGCTTTATTTAAGCATCTGAACATCAACAAATTCAGAGTCCAGTTAACATTGTTCACGGTTTCAGCGTATTTAGTATATATGTAATTCATATCTTACATCTGGATGAAGAAAGCCACAGTGTGCCTTGTTGCCCCAACATCCATGGGATCACCACAATTCCCTAAGCCAGGGCACTCGCTAGGAATCACTTTGGATGCAGCTTCCCCCTTTGTACACGTGAGAGGCCTCCAAACTTCTCACGCCTCAGTTTGCAGCACTTGGAGCCAACCTGCTGGGCTGATGCAGAGTGTTACAACCAGGACCTGTAGGTCCCAGAGCCTCCTCTTCCTCCTGATGGAAAAGTGCAGAGCTCGGAGTACTGGAGGCACACCTCAACCACCCACCTTAAGGACATGATTATCAGGAGCTATTACACATTATCTGCCTCTGCCAGGCCAGAAGGTTGAGGGATTTTTGTCAAAGAACACCAAACAGGTCAGACTTGTTTCAATGAAGACCGTTCTATTCCAGGGAGCCAGAAGAGCTCAGTCCACAGAGGAGTCTCACTCTCCTCCTTAACACTGAGGGAACAAAAAGGGAAAGAAACAGGAGGACAGGTTTCTTTTCCAGCACCAGGTTCAACCAGCACTAGCCTGTTATTTAGGTCAAGAGGAACTGACAGCTGTTAAAGTGAGGAGAACAACAATCAGGCAGCTCTGGAATTGCATCCATGGAAAACACTGACAGACCATGGGACAGCTTAATTTAACAATTTGATTGTGGGGAAAGGCGGGATGGGGGGCGAGAGGTGCAGAGGAAAAGCTGAGTTTCCTCTCCCACCTCAGGAGAGCCCTGACACACTGGCCAGTTGTACATTCATACTTGATATGCAACAAAATATCAGCAATTAAAACGTTGCTTGAAAACCAAGAGCCAGATCTTGAAGCAACTTGACGTTTCTGGGAGAGTAGATTAGACAGTCCAATTGCTTTTTATGCACATCTCTCCCACCTGCACTGTAACCATCCATTTCAGAACAGGCTAAAGGTCTGGAAGTGTCAGTGCCTCCAGCACAATCAGCCAGAGAAGGATGCTGTGTGATCTACTCATCAGCGTAAGTGACTTGAAACCATTAAAGTAGTGCAATCTTAAGGGAGCAGATAGTTTTGTTCCTTCTCCAGGGGCAGAGGAAAAGGTGTAGAGTGCACTGGAGAAAGACAATTAGTAAAAAAAACCCTAAATCCTGCATTCAAGCAGCTGCAAGATGTTTATCCCTCAAATCCTAATACCAGCATCCAGCTAAACCAGCTGTCTGTGTCCCATCCCACCCCACTGGGAGCCTCACTGACTGGATCTGAGGCAGAGTGGAGCAGTACCAAGTGTCACAGAGATGGAAGCTCAAGAGGTTTCCTGGCAGGAGACTGGACTCTCTCAGTCCCTGGCACATAATAAGCCCTCTTTGGAGCAATGCAGCAATCCCCACATTCGTTTTTCTCCTCTATTCAAAGGTCATTTCTTCTCACCAGCACCATCCACCTCACCCCAGTTCCTATCCAGAAGAACAGCAACACCTCTATCTCCCACTGGCCCTTGCTCAGAGGCCAATTAATCTGTCTTGATCCTCATCCTGATCCCAAGCTTCCCCCATCCTGCATCTGAGGCAAGAAGCTGACTCATTCAGAGTCACATTTGTCAAGGACTCCCTGGTCAGTCTGGTAGTGATTGGAGTGAGAAAAGGGAAGCATCTGGGGAAAAGAGGGCTGGAATGGCCTTTTGCTTCATTCTAGTTGGTCAGAGGCTTTTCCCTTTGCTCAGGGGTTCAGGCTTGCTCTTTGTCTGCCCTCCAGAGCCGCTCCTTGACCTCCAGGGGCAGGGTGTTGAACAGGTCCTCCTCCACCACGAGCCCACTGCGTTTGAGCAGCGGGCACTCGCCCAGCTCCACGGGCAGGCACTCCAGGCGGTTCCCTCGGAGCTCGATCTGCGAGAGGTTTGTCAGCTCCCCCACCCGGGATGGCAGCGACTGCAGCACGTTGTTGCCCAGGTGCAAGGTTCGCAGCTTCCTGCACTGGAACAGCTCTGGTGGGAGACTCTCAATCTGAAATAAAGAAATCAGTTAAGGGCAAAGTCACCAGCAAACATGGACATGTACTCGTAAGAGACCAAAAACCCACACCATGCTTCAGGCTTTACAGAGTAGTTGTTTTCAATCATCCCCTTCTCCCCTAATGAGCTCCTGCTTTGCACCATAAGTTCTGTTCCCAAAATAAAGGCCACTATCCCATGATTGTATGGACTCTTCTTTCAGACATTGAATTAGTTACAAGAGATCACCAGTGATGGTGGTTAAGATGTTGTCCCCAAGGACAGGACCAGAAACCTGCTCACATCTGGCCTATGCCATCACATGCTTCCACCAGTATTAGCCTCTTTTCATTCCAAATCCATTATTGTGTCATAGCTCCTTTGCTTTAAGCAGCCATTGCACAGTTGGTATGACACTGACCATCAAAGACTGCATTTAGTCTGGACTTCTAGTTTAGCTGCAAGAGCAGTAGATGTTGTGTGGGTGCAACCTCCAAGTCCTGAGAACTGACACTATTGTTCCATCATTTCTGAAGGACTGTGAAATGTTGCAAAGACCTTCTAGGCTCCAAATCATGGGCGGGTTTAGACAGTGTCAAAATGCAACAGCAACAAGAAAATAAAGCCACCAGCTGGTGGCTTTTCCAGCACCACCTTCAGATAACCAAGAATCTCTAATTTAATAAGGTTTATTTCTAGTAAATCCTAGCCCAGTCTTCCCAAAGAATTTCTAGGAAAACACTGTGGCTAAGGTTTAACAAACACTAGGCTAGGAACTAAATGAACAATTCAGGATTCTCCCCTTAATTCAAAGTCTCAGCTTGGAGACTATCATTTGCCTCTAAATGCAAACATGACCTTTTTATAACTCAAATTATGCATGATATCATTCATGGCTAAATTAGTCTGTAATCCACTCAATGAGGGGGAGCCCAAGGAAAAGCCAAGATGAGACCAGACCAATTAGTGACAGTTCAATGCAGCCATTGTTATTGGTACTGGAGTGTTTTGTAAACAGCAACATGCAATCAAAGGATCACAGACACTGGAAAATAATAGTTCTATTTAAGGGACAAGTATTGGTTTAGGAAGGAAGCAATGTGTTATATCAGCCTTGCTTCCCAGAATGGGACCATTGTACCAGCCAACTCCAGAAGTCTATTTTCTAAGACTGCTGGGCTCACACTGTACATGATTCCTGGCTTTGGGAATTGCCAGTCTACCAGTCCTTATGTTCCTTGCTGTTTACTGGGAATAACCAGGCTGCCAGAGCCACAGGGCAATTCAGGCCTCACCCAGGCACCCGCAGAGGACACAAACAGGTTGGCTGTTCCACCGGGTCCTCACCACCTTTTGTTTCCAAACGCACTGGAGTCAAGGCTGCTGCAGCCTTCCCATAGCATAGGGTTTGTTTTTTTTTCCAGAAATGGGTGGTGCCACACAGTGCTGCAGAAAATGGAGCTGCTTTTAACTCCTCTCACCCAAGGAACACTCCACCCCAAAACTGCAGAGGATGCACTGCAGATTAACCCTGCGCTGCACTAGGAAGGCTGCCAGAAAACAGCGGGACAGAATCATCCGAGTTCTGACCAATAATACACCGTGATGTTCACCAGAGCTTCAGCCACCCACCCAAACAGAGCCAGTGATGGGAAAGCAGAGGGAGCAACTGGGATTGCTGAACTCCTTGTCTACTGCCTCTCTGCAGAGGCACAACACAGACCCCAGCTTCCAGACACCAACCTCAAACTGCGGCTGGAGTTTTAGGAACCCCGTGTAAAACTGAGCTGCATTAGCAAATAAGTACTTGATTGGAGAACACTTCTGTGAAAAGCCAAACCACAACCCAGCTGCTCTGTGTCTCTCACAGGCAATCTGGCAGTGTTCAGGCAGAATTACATCTTGCCAACAGCACTAAGGACCTTGATGTAAGACAGTGGAAACTCACACTGCTCCAGGACAATTCTGCTCTGTCCCAGAAGAACCCAGAAGCAACTGATTAGATCTGTCTGCAGTTTGTAGTTACGTTAGAGGTTTTTTTCAACTTCAGGTGATGATAAACTCAAAGAGAAAAAAGGGTCCCCCAGGAATTTGCAGATAGAATGAATGAAAACTTCAGCTTTATCAGACATGGTAAATGAAGTCTCCTTAGTCCTAAAGGGAGGAACAACGATTCAGGAAGAAAATACGGGTCTAGTTTGCTTTAAGCAAAAAAACAACCTCCAACACAAGCCAAGAAACAGCTTATGGTAATTGGACAGACTTGGTCATGCTCTGTAATCTGCCCTGCACTTAGACTAAAATTTAAGTCTTAGGTTTAACCTGTTTGGGATTACATAGGAAAACCCACAGCAACGTGCAACCATATTTCCTCCCCTCTGAAAGTCAAGGAATTGCCACAGTTCACACTTTTCCATCTGACTGCCAGTTGATAAACCTGCTTACACTCCCCCTGCCCTGAGTCAGGACATTGCAGAAGATGCTTTGCTCCCCCTCAAAGGTACCTTTGTGGAAGGAGACCATGCATCCTAACAGTGAGAGGCTTAGAGCCATTTTTCCCCAAGGCTGTCCATATCCAACCTCTCACAAAAAGCACATGCTTACAAAACCAAATGGTGGAGCATTCTCTGGAAATGCAAAGTACTCCAAGCAAGGTTGTAAGCCACACACATGCACACCCTATGTGACTGCTGCCATAACATACGTACATGTCTGAAGTACACAGGCTTAAGCACAGAGTTTTAGATTAGGACAACAGTTTCTCAGATCTCCATTTTAAATCCCAAACAGGTATTAATTTAGAGATGACAGAGGAACTGACTGCAGAGGAACAATGGACAGGCAGGATTTCCAAACAGCCTCCGACTGGCACTTGGAAGGAGTTAAGAGAGGAAACGCTACAGACAAGGGCTCTTGGAAGACAGGCTTTCCCCAGAATTATCTGCAATGTTTTGCCTTAGATAAACCCTTCAGAGAGAAACAAAGGCAGCGTCAGTAGTACCCACAGACCATTGTAGCATGTTTAATCACCCAGGTAACAGAAGTGCCAGCGTTATTTACTTGACCAGGAGCTCAGCTCCGTGCTCACTTACCCTGTTGGCTGTCACAGCCAGGTTCTGCAGGTTTTGAAGAAGCCCAACATCTGGGGGTATGAAAGTCAAGTTGTTGTGGCTGAGATCCAGGTAGCGGAGCTTCCGGCAATAGAAGAGCTGGGTGGGGATTTTCTCTATCTTGTTCCGGTTCAGGTAAAGGCGCTCTAGGTTGGTCAGGTTGCCTATCTGCATGGGGATGTAGGCAATGTGGTTGTACCACAGCTTAAGGCAAGTGAGACGATGCAAGTGCTGGAAGCTGATGATTTCCTCAATGGTCTTTAGGTTATTGTCCTTCAGGTCTATCTCCTGCAGATTGTGGAGGCTAAAGATGGAGTGAGGAATACGCTCCAAGTCACACCGGATCAGCTCGAGCTCTGTCAGGTTGACCATCTTCTTAAGGCTGTTGAGGACAATGAGCTTGGTGCCCTCATTGTTGATGGAGAGCTTCTGAAGATGCACACCAACATCTGTCACCACCTGGGGCAGCTTGGTGAGGTTACTCTTCATCCTCAGCACCTTCAGCCTCTTCAGCTCCCTCAGTCCATCTATCACAATGTACCGGTTGTTTTCAGCACTCAAATTCCCTGTCAGATGAAGCTCCTCGAGTGTCTTCAGGCTATAAATCCAAAGAGGAATCTCCTTGATGTCTGTGAACTTGATGTGGAGAGATTTCAAATTCTCCCTCAAGAAGGCAAGGGCTGGAGCCTCAATTTTGGCAGCTGTGTGGTAGAGCCACAGTTCCTTAAGGCTGGTGAGCTGAGCAATGCTAGGGGGAATAGTGACATCAGGGATAAGCTCCAGCTTCAAGACCTCCAACTCAATGAGGTCAAAGACCGTGTCAGGAATGCCACTCAACATGAAAAGATGCAGTTCCAGCTTATCCTGAGAGTTTTTGGTGATCCTCTGGCGTAGTTTCTCCAGAGTCCACTCATTGTTGAGGTTCAGCTGCCGCAGTTTGTTCTCACTCACCTCTGACAGGAAGACAGCAAAACGCTTGGAGTAGAGGGGGTCATACTGATCGATGAGATGGAGCATAAAAGCAAAGTCATTCTTCACATCAGGAATGTCACTGTAACTGCTCTCCTCCCGGATGGACTCAAAGGAGTATTTCTTGAGCGACCGCCTCAGCATCCACCACAGCGTGTACATGCAGATCAATCCATAGCAAATCACCAGGCTGATGTAGAAAGAGGCCAGGATTTTGAAGAGAGTGGCCAGAGGATGAGCACAGCGGTACATCCTGTAGCCTGTCAGGCTCTCAATGTCCACTTTACAGTCCACATCAAATGTTATGTTGTTGACATAGTACACAGTATAGCAAATGATCAGAATGAACTTGATGACTTTGATTATGGTCTGTCTCATGTACAGGCGATAAACTATATCTCCCTCCTCCACATGCGTGCGGAACTTCTTCACTTTTTCAAAGAGTGCTTTGGCCTGTTCACCCTCCTTTTTGTCCAACACCCCTGTCTCAGACCGGTCCACAATCCCTTGTTCAATTCGAGACTTTGTTCTCTGCAGCATGGGAACAGTGGCTTCCACATCCTCACTGACTGTGGAGGATTTCTTGTCCATGGAGCCATTCATTTTCCCAAATGCTGGTTTGGTATCACTCTCTTCCACCACTGTCTCAGATAATGCTCTCGTTGTCCATGGAGAGTCAAAACACTTAAGCAAAATAGACACAAAATGCTCCAGCTTGGAGCTGGTCCTTGGGAACTTGAACCAGAAGTTGCTACAAGCCAGAAAGATGAGGGTGTGTAGCAGCACCAGGTAAGGGAAATACTTGGCAAACCAGTGAAGGCGGTTCTCATAACACACCGCATCCACATAGTTGTACTGGTGCCGGTCCAGGTCGTAGCGGATCCCCGTGGGCCCTGCGTCCGCAGAGGGAACTAGACTAGTGTTATAGTAGCTACGCTCCGGGGTTGCCGCTGTCCATCCTCTCACAGAGTCATTGCAAGAGTCTTTGGTAACCCATTTACATGGCAAACAAATCATTTTGTCCTGGGTGACCTGAAGTGTCCCTCCAAACACGGCGATCATGAGCATCACGATGGAGATGTAGTCCGTGAACACATCCCACCACGGCTTCAGGATGCGATAGGCTGGCTGGGTGTCGGCGAAGTAGCGCAGCTCAGTGACTGGAATCATGGTTCACCTGGAAGGAAACCAGAACTAGCTTAAACTGTTCTGTTCTGCTTCTCAAGAGGCCATCGGAACACTCCTGTTAAGTGCTGGCACAGCAGGATTGGAATTGGCCTAGACACTATTTCTAGTCACCGGGAGACAAATGAATGAGGCTTCCTGTGAGTCATTTGTCACAGCTGAGGCTGTGAAGTTCATTTTGGTCTTCCCTGACAGACGAACTGTCACTAAACCTCAGAACTGGTATTTATCATTAGCAGTTTGTGGAGCAAGACATTCACACAAAGAAAGCTCACAGGGCAGACTTCAACTCCCTTGACCAGACCACTATTTGGAAATTTACTGTTTTGTTTACAGATTTTATTACAGGAATGAAGGAGTTTGCCAGCACTGTTAGAAGTGATAAAATCCACACACAGAGATCAACCGTCATGAGTTTGTTACTAATCTTGTTCGCTTTTACATAAAAATCCTGTATGTGTGTGGCAAGGAAAAAGATCTACATACAATGCAGTTATATTTCCCAGAACCACTTCACTGATGCAACTCATCATCACATTTGCAAAGCAAGCTTGAGAAGAGAATAAACATTGCCCAATATCATGAATTTTCCTTCCATGCAAGTAGTTTTGGCTTCCTCCCTTTGACTTAATTCTCTAGAGAAAAATTAGTTACTTGCCCTTTGATGGATTCAGCACTGAAACCCTATAACAGCTGGGTTTTTTGCATTATTTACTTCAGAAACAGAGGAAGGGAGGAACACACTTCGAGGAATTCACTTCCCTGACCTACCATTCCCACCTAGAGTTCATCTCGGCTGGGACTTCAGTGTCACAAAGGAAACCAAAAGGTTCTGGGAAGCAGAAGCCTCATGGCAGTGCTTGTTCTGTCCTTTCGACTTCCAGATGAAACTTCGAGCATGTTCTTCAACAGGCCCTGGAAAGCCTGGAAGACTGACTGAGCCATGGAGAACTGAGCTCACAAAATTTCCCCGTCTGACAGGCAACACAAAAGGACCTGAAGTCATTGTAAATCATTCTAATAACGGTGAAAAAGCAGTAATACCACATCACACTTTCTGGCAAAGTTCAGGAGGATAAGCACTGATCTGTCAGACATTTTGAAACTTAACGAATTCAAGTAAAAAACTCAATTGCGTTTCCCCAAGCCATAAGACAGTCCCAACAAGTCCTGGGTGGTTACAGGGTTGATATCACTGGCTTGGACAAAGCTTTCTGTGCCCACACCATCTGCATTGGTAGAATTCAAGTTTTAAGTTAATTTTAACTTCCAGCAGAAAGCTGCAAAAAAAGCCCTTCCCATCATGAACTCCAAAAGCACCACATTCCCTGGAGACACTAAATATAGAACTCTATTCCCTGGTTTGCTGTTTACAACAATAAATGGCCTAATAACAGCCTTGACTTGGTGCCACTGGGGAAGGCTGCAAGCAACTGGAGGTGGTAGATTGACAGATGACAGTCATTCCTGAAGTGATATTTGTCCTGTCCATCCAGGTCCAGTACTACATTAATCCATCACAAAAGAAACTGGGGAAACTCTACATGAATTTTGAATGACAAAATGGCAACACCCATTCCAGAAATCCAGTAAAACAAGGAACAACAAATCTATTCATGATCAACCAGTAAACTCATGCAGCCCTGGCAAGGGATGTGGAAACTGGGGATGAAAACAGCCATACAGAGCATTGTCAGAGGAAAAAAAATGCCCTGTGGGACTGCAGAGCACCAGCAAAGTGGGTGGCACACCTCTACAGAACGGACTGCACCGAGCAGGGCAGGATTGCACATTCCCAGGGAGGGAATAAGCAATGCTGAACCTATTCTGAACAGCACCCAAGAGCCAGAGTGACAGGGTGCTCAGAGCCTCCCTTCCAGCAGGCCCTCAGCAAGGCATTTCAGCTTCCTCCTCAGCATACATCCACCTCAGGGAGGAGAAGGTCCATTTACAAGACACATTCAGGCTGTCTATGCATACTACAAAAACAGTAATTCCAGGATGAAGCAGGTACAGAAGATTTCTTTACAGCCCCTGCACATCAGAACACCTCAAATGAAACCAGCAGTTAAACTGCTGCTCATGAAAGGATTGCTCTTCATTTAAACAACTGCTTACTCCTCCTACTCCACACTGAGGGGGAACACAAAAGAAAATATTTGTCTCTTTCCTTCTCTTGCCTAGATACCACTTCTCCTCAAAGATCCTTCCTGATCCCTCCTTCATCACTCTTGGTAGGGAACCTTCCACGAAGTGTCAGGCCCTTCACAGTTACCCCTAGAAGGCTTATGAAATTGGGAAGATTTCCTTTCAGGAACTGGGGCCTCATGGCATTTGCAGATTTGAGTTGTAGTTCTGGGTTTACCAGTTTTGCCCAATCCAGAAAATGCTTCATTGTTTCTCACCAGAAATGACCCTTGTGCTCATTTTTGAATTGTATCTCAGGATAGGTAGGAAGGAAACCAAAAAGCAATTAGCACAGCTGCCTCCCTAATTCTGCTTACCAGTTACATGGTATAGGAAATCCCCCTTTACACTGTACACCTACAAGACAGCTAAAATACAAAATCATGAGTGTCTCATGAGAACCTATTACATCTCAGTGTCAGCAACTAAACTCCAGCAGGGTGGAACAGGAAACCTCCTGCCTTCCAGTAACAAAGACAGGGGTCACTGGAGGAAGAAAGAGACATTCACAGTAAGTCCCCACTCCTCCTGGCAGCAGTGGAGACCCCATTCAGGTCTCAAAGAGGAACAATAAAACCAGGGGCCACCTTTACAGAAGCTGGAGTTTGCTATGTCTTGTCTAACCTTAGTCCCTGTATCTACAATAAACAGGAAAAGTACACACCAAAAACTTGAGAAAGCAGATGGGAAAGTCACATCCCTCCTCACCCAGACTGCCTATGTCTAGCTCCTGACAGTTTTACATCAAGACACAAAGGCCATCTTTATTTTGCAGACTCCATCCTGTAACCATTTCAGAACACAATTCTTGTTGCACAGCTCTCCATGCTAGGTTAGAGCAGTTGATGGCAACAGCAGGCCAGCTCTGAGCAGTCACATTCTCAGGGGCCACCTCTCAGTCCACACTCCCACACATGGCAGGATTCTTCCCACATGGCCTGGGATTTCTGCCACTCTAGAGAAAACAGGTAGCTGGAACACCAACTCCCTCAACATGGGCAGCAGAACTGAAGGATTTACAAGGAGGACATTATTCTGGCATAAGACTGGAAACAATCCTTGCATGAAGGCAGCTGGCCAGAAATAGTTATCTCCCTTGGGACCAAGGGCAGACCAAGCTCCCCAGGAGCAGCAGGCAGGTGGTGGATTTCAAGCTTCTGCTCTTTCCAGGAGTTGGACTCCAGGGTGCTTTGTCAGCAGCAAAGTGTTCACTGTCAAGAAGTTTTATTTGTCAAGTACTTTGTGTCATACAGCCTCAGTACAGTTACCTCTGCCCCATGGAAAGAATTGATACTGAGACTTTCAAAGAGTGCTTTACTCAAGTCTAAGGACAAGTTGATTTCACTCAACCACCACAACTTGATCAGTCAGAACATCTGTCTAAACTCCTGTCAAGAGCTGTCTATCAGAAGCATAAGAAAGTAAGTTTTCCAAGGGTGTAATTAAATAGTCAGGCTCTGGGTACTGCACACTGGGAGGGGGGAGTGTCTGTCTAAGAGGTGTTTCAGCTTTTGCATTCCACAGAGCCTTCCTCCCTAACACTCAGTCCTTCATCCCCTGGCCACAAGAAATTACTTTACCTTAGAGGGTTTCGGCTACATCAAGCAGCACTACAATTCCCATCCAATACAGAACCACCCCAGGACAGCTCATAGCAGCAACACCTGAGACTGTTCAGGAAAAGACCTGTATGCTGAAGCCTCACTACCACACAGCAGGATCAATCCAGCCTAGATAAATAAATATGCTCCTGAAATATTGACACATTGCATGTTTGGCTACTACATACCCCTTGAGTGCCTGCAAATTCACCTGGATTCAGGTTTGTGTCCCACCAGGGACCATTCCTGCCTCAGCCTGCTAGGCACTGACCTACACCTTCCCCAGTGCTGAACAGGGTGATCCAAGACAAGGAACAGCAGCTTCAGACTTACATAACCAGCCTGCCAAACCTACCCAGCCTTCAGCCAACCACAAGCATCACCAAATACTAATCCTATGTTTTACTAGACACACCTGGAAGAGAAAGATAATCACTCACGTTGGAGTAACAGGCACATTCTGAGCACACCACACCTACACGGTAAAACCAGTCAGAAACAAGACTAAACGTATAAAGCAGCATGTACCTGAATAAAGGCTGACACAGCTGAGAGCATGAATGCTTCCCACAAACCACAGATATTAACTGCTCTCCAATTTGGACAATTCCTCCATCCAAAACCATCTAATCTAAAAAACTGAAGATTGAGTTACTGTTGACAGGCACCTGGCTGAGCAGTGCTTCAAATTCCTGCCTGCAGCCGCTGGCCAGGCCATCCAGATCGGGACAGAGGGAACAGAAACAACATCACTGTTCTGTCTCACTGGCCAGTTTGTCAGCTTGACTCATCACTGCTGATTACTTTATCCAGCCTCCTCTTTCCTCCTCCTTTCTGTTGGCCATTCTGTTACTAACAAAGCTACAGGACAAAGAGCACTACATGCAAAAGATCTCAGGGCATGCACAAGAATTTAGTTTCCACCCCTTCCAGGACCTCCCTGAAATCCTCCTCAGCTTTAATGGAGTGCAGCTTTCAAGTGAGGCAGTCTCATAATACAGCTCTAGATTAGATGTGGATGCATTTTATGTTGGAACTTAAAATGCTTTATTTTCCACTACACATATTCATAATTCCCCAAGGATTTTGTTCTAAGATTGTGGACTGCAAAGCGGAAGTCAAGCACTGCTGACACAATTTCTTACCTCTCAGAAGCCCAGAGAAACAGGGAGTTGCTCAGGTGATGATAGGCTCAGAGGAAGATAAATTAAAGAAAAACCTTGATGCCCTTAAAACTACAGCCCTGATTAGTGACAAGCTAGAACATGTTACAGTAAGTCTTCAAAGGAGCAGTTTACCTTCCCAGCATGCTACCACCTGAAATCCTAAAGAAGGGCATGACACAGAGCTCTTTGTTCAGAAATCAGGAAATGCAAGAGCTTTACTGAGCAGAAATGGGACTGGGAATTTGTGCGTCTCCTCCCCCATGTTTATTAAGTCCAGAATTAAGAGGGGGGGAAAAAAAAAGGAGGCTGAAACAGAGCTGCTTTCAGGCACCCCTCAGAAAATCTTCCAAGAACAAGGACAGCCACGTGATCAACTGGAAAAGCCCAAGACGTGAGATGGAACAACTCAAGTTATTTTGTCCTTTGCTGTTTATAAAGAAACAGCAGTGAAGCCAGATGCCAAAGCCCTGTATCAGGCCTCTTCTGCAATAACAAAATAAATCCTTCTGGTGGGACAAAACATCTGAGGTAGAGAAGTTAACATGACCACTAGAAGTTCTTTAAGGTCCTTTCCAACCCAAATCATTCTGTGATTCTGTATCAAGTTTAAAGGGTCATTTACCATTTAGACCAGCAGCTGTCAGAACTTACCCTCATCACTCTCAGTGGAGCAGGCTGTGAACCCAAAACTGAAAGCCGGGTAAGGTAGCTTTCACACAAAGTTCGGCCACACCCAAGCCACAGACACAGCAGGATGAAGTGAACCCACTGAGTCAGTCTTCACTGAAGCTCATGAAAAAGAGTAACCCACCTACAATATGGATGGCACTTGATCATCTTTACACCTACCCATTAGCTGAGTCTTCCTGTCAGACACAAGACTGACATTCTTAACAGCCTAATGCAGCAGCTCCTGTTTACCATCACACAAGCACGTCCTGACAAGTAGAGGGAAGAACATCTGCACCACCAGAACAATCCATGATGGAGACCTGGCTCTGCCTGCCACATTTTCTGCTTTCTGACAGCATTCTGCCCCATCTTACACAGCTGAGCACAGTCTGCAGTTACCAGCATCGCTGACACTCGGGGCAGGGACTGGGTGCCAGCATTGTAAATTTAAGTGCCATCAGATGACTTGCAACACTGATGTAAACCAGAGAAAAAAGGCTGTGTCAGCTTATAAATTATGAATGTACGTGGCCACAGGCTTCCTATCCAAAATTAATTTTCTCTTTGTCATAAAGATGCTTCAAGGACAGGACATTGGATCTGTCTTGGAAAAGGACGACTGGCTTCTTCCAACAGGAGACAATGAAACACTCCCTTGTGCTGCCTAATGCAGGTGATTGAATTAATTCTGTCAGTAACTACTTAAGAAATCAGACAGCCCCAGCATGAACATGTAATAACCAGAGCAGTTCCAAGCAGCTCAGCAGCTACAGGAAGGGGCTCTTCAGCACTTAACTCCAGCACCCAGAGCGACACAAGAGGAACCACCAGCTGTTCTCAGCTCAAGGCAGAAATGGTGGACGGAGCAGCTCTTTGACATAACTAACAAAAGATTAAGAAATCAAGACACTAGATTCAAAGTGAGAAAAACTTTTCAGCAAGGATAATATAATTCATTGTTGACAGACTGTCACAACATGCACAAAACCATGGGTGTTGCCACAGCTGTTTTCAAGCTCAAAGAGAAGACCCAGTTAAGACAAAAGAAGACACAGAGCAAGGCAAGACAATTAAGACATCAACCATCAGCACATTAATATTCAGCCTCAGCAAAGAGGAGCAAGTTCCTATTCACATATTCCCCATACCCTCTAAGCCTTGTTCTCAGGACCACAAGCTCCAAAACTGTGACTGACTTCCAGCTCAGAACATTTTCTGGCTGCATTAGTCAGTTAATAAAGTACAGACCACCTCACCTTTCATCCCCAAGATCTGATAAAACCACTCAAAATCTGAAGGATGACCTGTAAACTAGCCCAGTACACACCTTCCCTGTGCACAAAAGCAGGCTGAAGCTAGAGAAGCAGCTTGAAAATTTGTCACAAGAAGAGCTTTGTGAATTGCCAGGGTAATTTTATAGCAGATGTTAACAATGCTTAGTACACAGGGTGAAGGCAGCACTGTTATTCCAGCAGGGAGGTCAGGACTGAATAGCTTTTATTTTCAAAAGCAGTTTCACAGCAGCAGGAGGAGCAGATATAACCCAGCTACATGAACTGGACTTCCAGTTGCAATACAGAACACATGCACATCAACAGTTTAAGAAAAAAGACACTTGGAAGTGTTCAAGAGATGTCCTTTAAAGCATATGGACTGCTGAATGCCTGTTCAGTATTGGTGTGCATATGCTAAACTGAGGCTGGTTTTGAAAACACTAGAAAAAAATGCACAGAGGAGACTCACCACACTGCAACTGAATGCTTTAAATTTTGACCCTTACCAAAACAATGTGCCCCACACAGAAGTCCTAAAAAACCCTTCTCCTCTGTGCTCCACCACCACTCACTTGACACTGCACCTCTGCTTTCCCAGATAACCAGTTAAGCTCCATTTAACACCAGAAGTGAGTTTCACTTCCTTTTTAAGTACTTTGCTGAATAAAATCCTTCTTTAGAATCCGGGAGAATTACATGAAGATTTCTAGTAAGACTGCTCTAATCACACAGCAATAACCAATGGAGATCACATGTATCAAGTTGTTTTAAATAAAAGAGTAGCACAAGGGATCCCCAAGGCACAGACCATCTCTTTGCCTGCCTGCATCAGTTATTAGAACATAACCAGCTTCAGCAAGTCATCACTGGAAGGCTTCAGGCACTCACATTTCAAACGTGGCAGCATCAGCCTTTAACACATGGCTCCTGGCATGCTTTAAGGAAATATTTATGCACTTTGTCTTTGACCTACATGAATTAAAAGGGTTTCTAAATACCACAAGAGGATTGGTACAGAAAAAAACACAACCAAATCAGTGAACTGCCAGAACATCAAGCAAGCCCTAAGTGTACTTCAATTCTGGAATCAACACACTGCACATCCCTGCTCAAAACACAGCCAAGCTGGACAGAATTTCCCATCCTGAAGATAACCACAGAATTCTGCAATCCCTTTCCTCATTGCCCTAGTGTAGAGCCAAGGAGGGAAGGACTTTCTTGCAACTAGTTTCTATCATTGCCTAATTGACACCCACACAAGCGACTAGACAGTGCAATCCCAAGAGTTCACTGGGAAAAGCTGCCTGGAGATGTCTATCCAGTAGGATAAATCACCCCACAGGAAATGGAAGGGCACCCACCAAAGCCAGCAGTTCCTCCTATTTCTCAGCTGCATTCCTTCCAGGCACCAAAACACTTACTGGACAGCCTCTGAGTATTTACTGTTAAGTGCAGTGTGAAGTCAGGGTTTATGTGGCCGAGAGTTAGTTTTATGGGTGACTAGATACAGTTATATTCTACTCTGGGCAATGCTCAGTTCCTTTTCCATCCACAAGATGACTAAGAGCTCACAGAATTTAATTAACCCCACCACAATTAAATACCACCATTCTCCCCATATCACCCTCTGACCAACCACCTTTCCTCCTTGTTTTGTTTATTTTATCTCATCAGTGCCCTACCTCTGTTTAAATAGGATCCTGGTCATTTTTTTTTTTTTTTGTGGCTTTACCACTCAGAGCTGGCCCAGAGCCCTCACCTTGCTGGGTTCTGCTATCTGCAGGTCAGTTCTCTGTGCTGGAAGGGCAGGATGTTCCTGTGTGCTGGATCCCGAGCGAGTGCTGAAGCGCTGCACTCCCCACAAGCCATGGGAACAGCTCCCCTGGAAGGAAACAGAGATCATCAGCAAAGAACAGGAGATGGAACTCATAGGGGGACCACATCATGTAGAAGCTTGGTAAAGGGTATTTAATTGGTAAAGGGTACCTAATTGGTAAAGGGTATCTAAGAAGGAAGGAACAACTCAGAGGGTCACTGGGAACCAGAAGGAGACACGCCGGTACCTAGAAAGATGGCAAAAACACAGAGCCAAGTAAAACTCTGTGCAGGAAAGAATCTCCAGCATCTGTTACTCCGAAAGAAATTACCAAAAGCCAGGTGTTGCAAAACCAGCCAAAGGAGATACTGAATATTAGTATCATAACTAAGTCTAAACAGGTAGAGACAGACCAACCTCATGGAAGAACAACTCATTTTCAGATGGGAAAAAGGATGACTTTACTCCTATTTTCTAACCTGAAAAGCCTGATTTATTTTAAATGTTACCATCACAACTATCTGAAAGCGTAGATCACATTCCTAACCACCCCAGACTGAAGCAACTGTCCCCTTACAACACGTATCTACCAACACGTATCTTTTTTGAAGTGGCAGCATTTTAGCACCATCAACAAATATAACAACAGCTTTTTTCTCTTTTTTTTTCCTTCTGCCCTTGCTTCCTGCATGTCAGCACAGGGCATGGGAAAACAGGGAAGGAGCAGATCCTTTGAGGGATCTCTCACGCACCCGGTGCGGGAGGGGACTGCAGAACAGCAGCGAGAGCGTTTTGTCAACTCCGGCGAGAAAGGAAAAAAGAGACACCGCTAAAAGAAAACCCAACGCCGCGCTGGTGAGGATGCCCACGGACACGCTCCTCCTGACGCCAAAGCCGGCCCTGGGGCTGACAGATGTTAAAGCAACACCTTAGAAATCAAAGGCATTTCATTTCACCCGCCCCACGGTGCCGCAAAGGGAGGACTCCCTGACCTTCGCCTTCCCCTCTCCGGCAACGAGCACCGGCCCCAGCCCGGCTCTCCGGACACAGAAAAAAAACCCTCCGGGAGATACAAATAAACCCCAGCGCGCCCCGGTCCGCGGGTGACAACCAGCAGGTGACAGCCAGCAGGTAAAAAGCAGCGCTCGTCCCCTCGCCGGGGAGCGGAGGGACCCCCACACGCCGCGGCTCCCTCAGGCCGAGCCCCTCTGCCCCCNGGGGACAGGGACACCCACCCGCGCCCTCAGCGCAGCCCGCCGCACCCACCTACCCGCAACGGCCGTGAGGGCACCGGACCGCGCCGCACCCACCTGCCCCACAACGCCCGCCTTCCCTCACGCGGCCCCGCCGCCTTTTGTGCGCCCTGTCCGCGGCGGCCCCGCCCCGGATCTGACCTCAGCGTCCCTCAGGGCCGCCATCGCCCCGTCCCGCCGCCACACACCGCGGGGAGGGAGGGCGCCCCGCAGCCGCCATTTTGAGGGCGGGCACGACGGCACGGGCGGGCGCCATCTTTGTGAAGGGCGCGCCCCGTAGCGCTGGGTGGGCGGGAGTGAGGGCAGTGCGCAAAATGGCGGCGGCCTTAAAGGGGGAGCGCCCTCAGCCACCCGCGATGCTTCTGGTGCCTCGGAAAAGTGATACACTGGTGGGTGTTTTTATTTGCCTGACTCATTGGAGGGCACGGGACGCATAATTTGTTTTTGAAGTCATAAAGGATAGCAGTCATTGTGATTTCATTGCTGTACCAGTGGCAGTTCTGAGGGGTTGAGCGCAGCCAGTTTTGACTTGTACACGCCGGTGGTCACCGCAAAATTTGCACGAGTAAAATAAGCATAGCTTATTTTTATAATACGTATGCCTTATCTTTATAATAATGATATCTGTGACTTTCTAGGAATATGATATTAGCGACCTCCTGTATCCACAGGCACAGGAGCTGTACCAGAGAAGCTGTGATTCCACCTATTCCACCTGCCAGGGCAAGAGCTAAATAGTAAATAAAAAAAAAACCCCAACAATAATTAAGAAGAATTGTTCATGTCCAGATGCACTTACAATGACCTGAAGAAAAAGAGGGTCCTAATTTTCCCTGGGTCTTCCAGACAGGTCAGATGTGTCCTTTACATTGCTGACCCCGTGCAAATTATCCAGTAACTTCTGCTGAATTTCAAGGGGACAATAAGGTGAAGTTACAGGATATTATTGAACCAACATAAAGGCCAAATCCTGCTCTCCATCCCTTCTACCCTTGCCCACATCCCCATTTCCCTTCGCACCCACCCTGAGGTCACCTCACAGGCCTGGCACAAAACTGGCCACTTTTCACCCATGTTGGCTTTTCTGCTCATGTATCTAATCAAACAAGCTCAGCCTGGAGGCAAACAACAACCAGGGAAGGCTGGCGGAGAAGGGGGCAAAGAAAGCCCGGGAAAAGACACTTCTGAGCTGTTGGATGGCTCAGGATGTGCCTTGTGCGTTTTCCTTCCACCTGCTTGTTTCAGTGTTTGTGTCAAACAGATGTTCAGAAAACATCTGGCTGCACAGACATTCCCTCTCAGTCACCCTGACCAGATGTCGGGACAGGGCTGGGAACCTTTGGCACAGCGGATGGAGCTGCTTCCTTCCCATGTGGCTCACTTTTTCCTGCTGTGAAAGGGAGCCAAAAATGACTCAGGAGAACAACATGACCTGGTTCATAGGGCAGGTGGAACCTTGTCACAGGAGACGGAAGCCAGGAGAGGACAATGTGCTCCTTACACCCCACTGCAGCAACTATTGCCTCTGAAATGCCCACGGAGAGTTCAGCTCCTGCATCCTTGCACTGAAACCCCCCTCTGAGGCTGCTGTTCCTGCCCACCCACAGCCCACGGGTGGGGTGATGCTGCAGGATGCGCTTCAGGTTGTACCCTGACAGCAGGTCATTGTTCCCTGGTGAACTTTCACCTTCTCTGCCCATGATCCGTCCCCTCCCCTAATAACACTAAGTCTGCAGGATGAAATTTTTGAGAGCATCTGACTGGCTTAAAAATTCATTTTTCAACATGAGTAGAGACTTCAGTCAGTGGGAAATTCCTTGCCATTGCCATGCTGAAGCAATTACAACCACAAAAAAAACATCCCAGTACAGTCACCCTGGCATCAGTTTCCACCTCCACAACACACTGGGATATTTTCCCAGGAATCCGGTGGCAGCACTGGCTCTGAGCCTCCAAAATCCCTCTCCTCCTTCCCCGCGGTGATCTGGAGGGCAATCCGAGACCTCCTTTTCCCCGGCAGCCTTTCCCCCACTGGTGTCGTAGCTCCACTCCTGCCTCCCTGCAGCCTCTGCGACTCCTCCCAGGAAGTCCCAGCAGCAGATGGAGCATTTCAGGGAGAAGGAGAGGACAGTATGCGTGCCAGGGCAGCCTAGGTGGCTGGCACAGGCTTTCCCAGCATAAACCAGCGTGGCCCAGCTTGATGTGAGTTGGTTTTGCCCCCGTTGTCCCCCCGGCAGCTGCTTTGTGCCTCCGTGTTTGCGCTTGCTGGCGTTGCCGCTGCGCTTGCTGTGCGCCTGCACCCCATGGTGTGACATGTTCAGGGGGCCCTTGGTCCCCAAAGCCTCCTGGGTGCACCCACGAGGAGCTATGAAGTGCTCAGGGACCACTGGGACGGCTGGTGTCGGTGGGCTGGAGGGCAGGAGGTGGTGAGTGACCAGTCCCTGCGGTGATCTTTGAGCTGTCACCTCCAAAATCCTCACCGTGCTCTGTGCTGACCCTGCTGCCCCCTCCAGCCCTGTGCCAGAGCCTTGTGCGCAGCTCTCACACCAGCTCCACAGTTCTCTGCAGTCTGTTAAAGCCTTTTTTCTTTGTTCTGCCACACTTTGTCACCTCTTTCCAGGACTCATTTGCTTTGCTCCCCAAAGCAGTGTCCCCCCACATCTCAGTGCCTGTCCCCAGCGTGCAGCTGTGCCACAGGCAGGGGCAACGTGGAAATTTCACAGTCCTGAGCAATATGATGCTCTGGCTTCACATTTTTCCATATACTGTGCTATTTTTCCCACAAATTGTGCTGGTTTCCCCCACAAATTGTGCTGTTTATTCTCCACCTGGCAAAGAGATGTCAAACCCCACTGGTCTCAGCTGGTGGCTGCTTTGCACTTTTTGTAGAAATAACACAAAATGCAGACAGTGGGGACTCACATCCTGCACGTAAGGATGGAAAGTGCACCCAGAAGTACTGAGAACTTACCTGTGGGCTGGCCAGCTTCAAAACTGTTTTAATTAATTTTTTGGCAGCTGGGTAAATCAGTCCATGGCAGGTTAAAATAAAGGTGCATGCATCCTCCAGACTCACTGCTTTTATCTCAAGTATCTAACAAAACATTCACTTATTTTAGCTTAAATACTGCCTGTTTAAGTAATGCCGAGAGGGATCAGGGTGCATCAGATAGAGAAATTAATTTGTTTGGGGCCATGAAGGAAAGATAATTGTCAGAATCACTTTGGGAATGGAAGGTGACACATTGTTAATCAGAATAAAATCAGAAAGCAGCCCTGAACTGCAGCAGCTGAGAGACCAGAAATTCTCAAAAATAGCAGTATTCGTTTTGATGTTTGCGGAGGGTTTGTAGCTTTAGAACATGAAGGAAGAGGAGGAGATGGGTTTGTGTGGAGTACATTTACCCAGACTCAAGAGGCAGGCAGGGTGTCCGAAAAGGCCTGCCAAGGCACAGCCCTACTGATGATAAAGGTGGTGCAGGGAGGAAGGGCAGAGCCAAGAGATGCCAGGATCAATGAAACTGCAAGGGGACCTGATGCTGAATACCAAATTCCCTGAGGATGCCTTGTCCCTGGTGTCCATACCACTCCCCTCAGTGCAGAGGAAAGTCAGGGAAGCCTGGACTGGGAGAGAGAGGAGGCAGAAGTCATGGTCACCCTTGTGATCCTGATTTTGTGTGTCATGGGCACAAAGTACAGCCCCAGCACCGTTTGACGTTGCAGTGACAACACACAGAGCAGCTCGTTTCACCTTTTCCTTTCTGTGGCAGAACAACCCCAGCTTTGGGTCTGGACCTGCCCCAGGTACACAGAGTGTCTGCTCTACCCCCGCAGCTGTGGAGTGATTGTCTCACCCCTCTCCTTTGTGTCTGGGGAATTGCAGGTCCATGCCTGCAGGACTGGGACAGCAGGAGCCGTGGCATGCTCAGGAGAGTGGGACCGTCTCTGCGTCACTTCTTACTGGAGAGGAAGAGCAGTGCTGGATATAGATCCTGTTCCACAGAGGTATGGAATGCCCAATGGGACTGTCCCTGGCTGGCAGCCTGCTCCTGGCTCAGGCTGCAGTGCTGTGGAGCCCAGGGGAGCTCAGTGCCTAGCAGTTCACTTTGGCAATGAGAGCAGAGAAGGCACGTCAGGGAAAGCCCCCCTGGTGCAATCTCCTCTCTACCTGGAGCCTGATTAAAGGAAACATCTCATAAGCAAGAGAATGTCCCTCACACAGGAGAAACCTCATTCTCTGTGGGGTTGCCTTGTCTGACGACCTCTACTAAAGCCTTCTGGATGGCAAAGTACTTGGGAATCATCAGCATCCCGCTCAAAGGTCTCAAGGTGCCAAGCAAGGCATTCACATGTGGCAGGGATTCAGTGGTGGAAGGCTGTGGATGCTAAGTCTTCTGTACTTGCACTCAGCTCTCCTGTGGGGCTGCCAGGCAAAGGGCACGTGGAGAAACACATCACTCAACTTGGGGAGCAGAACAGGCTGAAACAGGTTTGGGGCCTGTGTGGCCCCAAGCTTGTGTTGTTTTCCAGCCTGATGGGAAACCACCCATGGCAGCATCTCACAGGCTAGGGGTGGGATGGGATGAGGGGGGGGACATCTAAAGAAGAAAGTATTTGTCATTTCCCTTCCTTAAACGGTTGAAGCAGACAAAGCCTTTCCTCAGAACTGGGAATTAAAGCACCTTCTTCCCACTTGCTGGTCTGTTAAATTCTCTGACCCGTGACCAGCAGCAGCCCGACCTCAAGAGAACCTCACTGGAGCTGTTAATATTTCACCTCCAGGTACTTTTTACTTCCCAAGCCACAAATCCTTCTACTCCCACCCAAATCAGCTCAGGCACAAGGTCTTGTGACTCTAACAGCCATGAGCTTGTGTAGAGAGGGCAAAGCTGGGGCTGGGGGAGAGGAGAGAGGCTGCCTTAGGCCCAGCGACTTCTGCTTGCCCTTGGCTGCCTGCCTGGCACCACAGTGGAGCAGAGTCCACCTGGTGCCCTCTGAAACACAGGGCTCCTCAGCAGGGTGTTTGCAGAGATCCCTAGTGAGAGCTGAAGCTGCATAGAAATCTAAGGACCTCACCACAAGATATCCGTGGGGCACTTCCCAAATTCTGGTGCAGCAGAGGGGAGCAGGTAAGTGGGGAGTTTCCACTGTAGCTGAGCCTGTGAAGGGGGCTGGCCCCATATCCCCCCCATCCTGACAGGGCAGACCACAGACCCCTGACACCCCAGCTCTGCATCTCACCTGAGGTGTTTTCACACACCCTCTTCATCCTGGTTCAAATGCATGTTATTTGCTGTGGTGACAATGGTTTTCTTGGATTATTGCTTCAGGGCTGCCCTCCTTGTGCCCCCAGCTCATCTTGGTGTGTTGAGCATCTTTTATTTCCAGTTTTCAGTCCCTTCCCTGTCTGAGTACCTTTTCCCTGCATCACTGAGTTATTAAATTCTGCCTCTGCTGCTTTTCATCATCCTCGTGATAAAGTCCCCATCAAGCCCATCTGACTTCTCCCACTGTGCTTATCCAACTGGAAGGAGGATTTTGCACTCAGTGCTTCCTGTCTTTCTTCGTACTCCTCTGAGCCCTAATGTCCATGGAAATCACACCCCAGTCAGGCACATGGCATCTCGGTGTCTCTGCACCTCAAACTGACCTCTGTGCTGTGCCTTCCCTTGTCTGTGCCCAGTTGCCTGGTTTTGACATGAACCTTAAAAACACAGCATATTTTCTGGGATTTAGAGTAAGTTCCTTCACCAAACACTGCTGTGGTTTGGAGAAATTCAACATGAAGATCTAAACCACAACACACTTCAGCAGGACAAGGGAGTAACTACTTTTGCTACTTTATAGAGCAGGGTGGAATAAAAAAAAATCATAATTCTGGGAAAAGGAGGTATTTGGTGGCTTGTGAACAGTAAGGAGGTCCTTCCAATGAAAGACAGGAATGATTATGGAAGGCAAAGTCTCAAGTCTGGGGTCCTTGGCCTGGCTGTTACAGCTTGGTTGAGCTCATTTGGCCCCATGGTTTATCCCAACTGATAATAAGGTTTAAGGCTTTGCCAGCTCCCCAGTGAGTGTACAAACACTTCTTTTGTTCATCTGCTTTCCCAATCCTTGTTGAAACTTGTAAATGAAAACAGAAACCACTGCAACAGCATTACTGCTCTATGGTCAGCCAGAAACAGCCCATGAAACGATCCTAAAGGGCACATTTTCTGTTGGGAAAAACACACCTGAAGAGCCACAGCCCCTTTGTCTGTGGACTCATTGATGAGTGAAATCTTCAAACTCACTTTCTTTCTCTCCCTTTGCAGGCAAAAATGTCAAGGCCAGTGCAAGCTCGGAGGCTGGAGGGAATAGATAAGAATATCTGGTGAGTTAAGAGACTATCTGGTTTACCCTGGTGTTGGATGTGGTTTTAGGCAGCCTGAAACCAGAGAGAAACTTCGGCAGCCACACAGCACAGGGCAGCAGCCTCCCCTGGCTGCTTTGCATGTGTTCAGGAAACACATCGGGGCAAGTTTGTCCCAGAAGACTTGACCTTGACTCAGTTCTGTACCTGCTGCTCTCACTTTATGCTGTGTCGGGTGTTTTGCACTGTCCTGTAGGCAGGAGGGCAGGAGCATCACCCTCCACCCGACCCATCCACCCAAACGATGCCAGCAGCACCCAAACCTGAGCCAAATTACAGGCTGTGGCCTGGCATCTGCTTCAAGCCCACCGTGGGGCACTCAAGCAGAGAGGCAAGGGAAGGGCTCCTGCAAATGCCATTCCCAGCCTGCCAGGCACAGCGTGGAGTTGGGAAAGCTGCCTGCTCCAGGAAGAGATTGAAACAAGCTACAAACTGCTGATGAGCTGCCGCTTGTTTGGGACCAGCAGCAAGTTCAGCCTGCCTTGCCCTCTGCAGAGGCCTTCACAGTGTCCAGTTCCTAAATTTTGCAGAGCTAGTATGAGCTTGGAAACCTCTGAGTCCTCAGCTCAGATGTGCTGAGTGGCTTCGGCCATGACCCCACACCAGACAGCACAGTAGCTGTTCTTGGGAGAATAAATTAAAGCCACCCCCTGGTGCAATAGGGCCTCATCCTTGGTTAATTGCAACAGGTCTGAAATGAGCTGTGCTTGGTCCTGCCCACCTGTGAGCAGGAGGATGGCTCTGCAGGAGGGACAATCCTGCTCCCTTCCAAAGGGATGCTGCAAGCAGAGCCAGTGCCAGCGTGCTGCCTGGACTCTCTGTAAGTGCTTTTCTCTCCCTTTCTTCTGTCCAGGGTGGAGTTTGTGAAACTGGCTGCTACCTACTCCAAGGTGAACCTGGGCCAGGGCTTCCCTGACTTCCCTGCGCCAGACTTTCTGCAGGAGGCACTCAGGCGGGCCCTCGGTGGGGAGAACCACATGCTGCACCAGTACACCCGGGCCTTTGTGCGTGCTCAGCCCTCCCTCCTCAGCAATACCCCACTCCCCCTCAGCCCTGGCTGCTCTGGGCATTAAACAGGGCAAAACACACATCCAGCCTCGGCCCAAGCCTCCTGCTCCCAGGGCTGTAACTCCCTGCTTTACTGGGACATGGGAGATACCTCATGGGGCACTTGGCTGCCTAGGCCTCTGCATCCTTGTTTTAGGAGTATTCTGCCACCAAATTCCCACCCTCCTCTCACCCCACAGGGCCACCCGCCTCTGGTGAAGGTCCTAGCCCAGTTTTTTGAGAAGCTGCTTGGACGAGAGCTGGACCCCATGACCAATGTGATGGTGACAGTGGGGGCGTACCAGGCCCTTTTCTGCTGCTTCCAGGCTTTCGTGGATGAAGGGGATGAGGTAACCCAACAGCTGGGCTCGTTGTACTGGCAGCTTTGCCCCAGGAGTGCCCTTCCTGGCTATGGGTCTGCCAGCAGCTGCAGGCTGGTTTTCATTGTCCTTTTCCAAAGCAGAGACAGTTTTACCTCTATTCTCTAGTTTCTGAGCTTCAAAAGGAGAAAAATTATCTGCTGCAGGGCACAGTCTCATTTCTGCACAAGGCAAAACAACCCTTTTTGCCCTGAGTGGTGGTTTTCTTCCCTGACACTGCTCACAGGCACTGCAGATTCTCCATTACAGTAATTCAGGGATTAATATTTCCTGTCCCTCCCATTGCTCTCTGCAGCCACCAGGGAAGGTCTGGGCAGGATCAGGAGGGGGCTGACATGTCCCTTTCTTCCAGGTGATAATCATTGAGCCCTTCTTTGACTGCTATGAGCCAATGGTGAAAATGGCTGGGGGGACACCCGTGTTTGTCCCACTGAGACCGGTGAGTGGGTGGAGAGAGGGAGAGTCACAGCAATGTGAGCAAAGAGGAGAGTGGTCAGCAAGGTATGCCAAGATTCCTCTCTGTTCTTTCTAGAAAGCTCCAAAAGATGGAAAATTGATGTCTAGTGCAGACTGGCAGCTGGACCCAGCTGAGCTGGCTTCTAAATTCAGTGCAAGGACAAAAGCCATCGTCCTGAACTCACCCAACAACCCTCTGGGCAAGGTAACACCTCTGGCCATGCTGGGACTGGCCCTGGGAGCTGCTGGGGTGCTGAGCTCTCCCAGCCCCATTTGCAGCGTGGCACCCAAGGAAAATGGGTTTTGTGAAGGCACCACATTCTGTGCTCACTCTCCTGGTGTTTTTAAGCCTTGCCTTTTGTGCCAGCAGTGGTGTTGCCCTGTTAGACCTGCCAGCTCCTGCCACCCTGGCTTGGGAGTCAGTGCCATCAGGATGCACAACCTTCATGGACAGGCAGGGGCTCGGAAGTGCTCCTGCTGCATCCCTGCCCCATTCTCTGGCCCTGCAGGTGTTCAGCCAAGGGGAGCTGGAGCTCATTGCAGAGCTGTGTGTGAAACACGATGTGCTGTGCATCAGTGATGAGGTGTACGAGTGGCTGGTCTACGATGGGAGGCAGCACATCCGCATCGGTATGGGGAGAGGGGCCTGGCTGGGTCTGGGGGTCTCCTCAGGGAAGGCAGAGGGGATTTCACTGGGAATTCACTGGGAATCCCACGGGCTGTCTGCATGCACAGCCTTACTAGGCAAAAATTCCCATTGGAGGGATTTTGCTGCACTCCAATCTCAGCCTCCAAACCAGGTCTTAACACAGGAGCCCTGACCAGAGCCAGTCAGAGGGCAGATCCAGAGCAAAGAGCCCTTTAGCTCCAGTGAAACTGAGTTTTTTCCCATGCTTTGTAAAGCCACAGTTTTCTGAGTGTCTCTAGTTTTGGGAAATCCATTTCAACATCATTTCAGAGGCCTGTTTTTCCAGCTGCAGTAACATGCAAGCACCTTGTTGCAGGGTGATGGTGCTTGGCCTTTCCATGAGCCCCTGGGGCTGGGTACGTGGATATGAAAATATTTAATTAAAAAGAGATGCTCTTGAGAAACCTGCCTGCCTTGAGGCTCCCCCAGGTGAAAGATGTGCTGTGAGCACACAAAAGATCACGATGGGTTATGGTGGGCAGAGAGCCCCTACTGTGTCATTAACACAGCCCAGAAAGGAGCACGCTGAGCTCTGCCATTGGGGTGTCTCTCCTTTCATTCCCAGCCAGCTTGCCAGGGATGTGGGATCGCACAGTGGTCATCGGGAGTGCTGGGAAGACCTTCAGTGCCACTGGATGGAAGGTGAATGCCCCACGTGGCACCTCGCTGTGTCCCCATCCCTGTCCCTTTGCCACAGCACTGGGGACACTGTGGACACACGCTCAGCTTTGAGCCTCAGGGCCTGGAAATACCCAGGCTGCTGTAGGAAAGCTCTGTCTGGAGATTACGATGAAACCAGCACAGGGGAGCCTGAGCAGCTACCCAGAGATTCACCACCTTCCTCCTCCTCTCCTGGCTGCAGGTGGGCTGGACTGTGGGACCCGACAGGCTGCTGCAGCACCTCCGTACTGTGCACCAAAACTCCGTGTACCACTGTGCCACCATGGCCCAGGTAAGGCAGCTCCCTGCAGCTGGCCCTGAAATTCCTGGAGCAGGTGCAAGACATGGTCCTTTAGCCCAAGAGATGGTCCTTTTGCCCATGGCTGAGCTGAAAGGCATAGACAAGTGCTGCCCTTGAGAGGCTCCTTGCCCTGTCTCTATAGCTGCCCCAAGTCTGGGAGAAAGGGCATGGTCCAGCCTGCCTGGGGTGTATTGTTTATCTTGCACTGACAAATCCAAGGGGCCATTTGGAGGGGCACAGGTTCCTTAATCACCTGTGAGTTGCATCAGAGCAAAGGATTTTGGGCAATGCTCTTGGGCACACAGTGTGACTCTTGGGAGTGTCCTGTGCAGGGCTATGGGTTGGACTCTATGATCCCTCTGGGTCCCTTCCAAGTTTGTATATTCTGTGGTTCTGTGATCTTCCCACTGGGCACTGGCTCCTTTCTCCTTGCAGGAGGCCGTGGCTCAGGGTTTCCAGAGGGAGCTCACGCTCTATGGAAAACCAGACAGCTACTTTGTCCAACTGCCCAGGGAGTTGCAGCAGAAGAGAGACTTGCTGGTCCAGAGCCTGGTTGCTGTGGGCATGAAACCCATCATCCCTGAGGGCACCTACTTCCTGGTGGCCGACATCTCTGAGTTCAGTGAGTCAGCTGCAGTCCTGCTCGGGGGGCTGAGGGTGGGGGGCAGCTCAGAGGGTACCCCTGGCAGGGGCAGGAACCTGCCTAAACCACCCCCAAAGCAGGGTTGGACAGTGCATGCCCCACCCCAGCTCCAAGAATGTTTGAGGCACCCAGCAGCACCCCCAGCCTCCGCCCTGCTGTGCTTCTCCTGCAGAATCTGATGTCCCCGATGTCCCCAACTCGGATGAGCCCTATGACTACAGATTTGCAAAGTGGATGATCAAGAACAAGGTAACTGTGAATGGTCCTTTCTGCTGCCCATACCCTGGGTGGGTTTGTGCCCTCCCCGCTGGCTGTGCCCACCAGAGCCAGAGCACGACACCAGTGCCAGGCCCAGCAGCTTGTGACGGGGGGTCTGGAGGGGAGGGTTGCACCCACCCTGGGGCAGGGCAGCCCCAGAGGTGCAGCCTCAGCTCCACGTGCTCCCTCCTGCCAGGGCCTCGCCGCCATCCCGCTCTCTGCCTTCTACAGTGAGGCCCACAGGAGCAGCCACACCAATTTCATCCGGTTCTGCTTCGCAAAGGTGAGACACGTGACAGCACCGAGGGAGGTGAGGCTGGGGATAAGGAACAGGGCTGGCTGAATGAGGGAAATGCCAAGAAGAAATGCAGGGTGAGCACTGGAGCCCGAGCATGGCATCCCAGCTGGGACAACTCCTGTGGATGCAGGTGTGCCAAAGCCATCCTAAGCTTGGTCCCAACAGCATCCTACATTTCTTGGTCAAGGCAGGCAGTCTCTTGGGTGTGTGTTTAGCTGCCCAGGGGCCGTGCCTGCCCCAGAGGTGGCTGTGTCTGTCTCACACAGAGCACTTGCCGTGTTCTGGAAGGAGAACAGGATTTTGGCATGAATGGTGACTGCAGTGAGGGAAAATGGGCCTGACCAAACCTGTGATATTTGTTTAGGAGGAGGCTACGCTGAAGGCAGCAAATGACATATTGCAAAAATGGAAACAGGAGAAAACCAGTTCCTGAGCATAATGGAGAGAGAACCAGGCTCGCCTTGGTCCTCACCTGCTCTGACTGCTCTTTTTCCTTTTCTTTACTTGTCCACAAACTTTGATACCTTCTTACTTCTGTGCTTCCAACAACATTTTCTGTCAGACAAATGGGTAAAGAGCCTTGCCAAGGGTCTGGGGGACACTGAAATGGTCACAGTAACTTGGTGTGCACTGACAGTATTTGACATTTCTTCTTGCATTTAATGACTGCTAATCAGTTCTGGGACATAACCAGCAAGACACAAGGTAAGGATGGCTCCAGGGGTATTTTCCATCAGTGAATTCTGACAAGCTGTTTTAGGACCTACTTTTAAGGCCATGCTGAGGGGTTAGTGTGGTTTGTCCTGCTCCACATCCCTACTGGTGTAGTCCAAGGTGCAGGACAGCATGTCCAGCAGCACTCCCATTCCCACGGGACTGTACAGTATCACCAGCCATCAGGAGGGTGACTCCTGTGATCCTGAAGATTATAAACCCAGTGAAATGCTGTTTCCCATACTTAACAGGGTTCCCATTATTTTTTTCTGTGCACCTCTGGGGAAGGTGTCCACAGGATCTGTAACTGTTTTCCCCTAGGAAATAGGCTTTTATCAAGATCCTGGCTATTGCCAAACCTTCCCTGTGCACCCCCAAACTGCTCTGGTCACTTTGTCAGGGCTTAGAAGTGTCATCCAGGGTGCAGAACAAAACCTTTGGGCTTTTGACCAGTGCATGGGGAGGACAGGCATTGTGGCCTCAGGCTGCTCCTGCTGCTGTGGCCCCCACAGCCTCCAACCCACCACACTGGTGGGGTGCCTTGAGCACCATCTGAGAGGGAATTCTTGCATCAGTCTGGATTTCAGCCTGGCTAAGAATGTAAAACATCGTCATCGACCACACTGGAGTTACGTGCAACAGACTGTGCGATGAGTGTTTGTGGCAATTAAATTATTAAAGTGGAATTACTGCAATCATGGAAGAGCCAGTGTCTCTGCACTGATTTAGGCTCTCCTGGAGAGTGTGTGCATCGTCTGTGCTGTGTCCCCTGCTGGTGGCTGCTCGTGCCACCCAGGCTGGCAGGGAGCAACTCCTCTGGCTCCCATGCTGGGCTGCAGCTGGTGGAGCTGATCCCTTTAGAGCCAGAGCTGCACGGACCAGAGGGAAGGAGGGAAGGAGAGAGGAAGGCAAACTGGCCGATGTGTCCCATCTCACCTCTCTGCACTGCCTGGGTGGGTGAAAGTGCTGCTGGAGGCCCCTTCGCACCCATAAACGTGTCAACCATGGGGAGAGCTGCAACTGCTGAAACAGAGAAGGAATCGTGCAATTAGATTATTACCATGAAGATAAATTGCAACACCCCCTCACGTGTGAGCTCCTGGGAGGGGCAGGGGGCATCTACACCTTGTCCAACTCAAAAGTAATGCTTGAGCAAAGACATGCGGGTGTGGGTGCCCCATTGTACACACCCACCACACCACCCAATGGCCTTAACCAGCACTTATTCTTCATTATTGTTTTGGGGTTGAAGCAAAACTCCCTGGAAAATCACATGTGTAGGTGCAGCTCTCTCGGGAGATCCACAGATGATGTGCATTCAAAAGAGAAAAAGGGAAGAAACCTTGAGGAACAGCTGCAATCCCAAGGAACATTCACTGAGCCATTTCTATCTGTGAACTGGATTTCCTCGGATATAAAACACCGTTCATGCCACTGAACAAGCACAAAGCTAAAAACTTGACCAGCCAGAGGATTCTACTGGCACTGAAAAGTGCGTCTTTATTAAAAAGAGGTATATTTTTCTTCCCTGTTAGGAAAAGTCTCCGCTCTCCGCTCAGGTCACCCATCCGCCCGCAGAACGCGCCGGTCCCTGCTTAGCTTCGCACCCGCGGGGGCCGCCCAAGTCCCGCCCCGCTGTGGGCGGAGCCAGGAGCACCCGGCCAATCAGCGGCGGGGGGCGTGACCGGGAGCGCGGGAAAGATGGCGGACACCGAGAGCGTGGGGAAGAGGCCCCGGGGAGCGCAGGTGGGGCGGGGGAGCGGGGATGGGGCAGAT
>VWZG01010131.1:197329-208642 GCA_013396735.1 Grallaria varia
TAGCGAGGCGGGGCAGCCGCGCTCGCACCGCGCACCAACGCGGGTGTTCCCAAGGGAAAGGCACCGGTCCCGAGCGTGGGAAAGCAACGCAAAACCATCTGGGGAGGGAGGAGAGGACTGTCCCCGGGTCCCCCCGGCCGCTCTCGCGCTACAGAGCGGCCCAAACTCCCGGGGACAGCAGCGGGAGAGGTTTGCACGAAGCCACCCGTTTAGTTATGGCAGCGTCATAAAAATGGTGTTTAAAAAGAAGGAGTTTTAGAGGGATGAAATGGTCGCTAGACCCTGTTCTGGCAATTCTTTCCAAGCAAGGTGGAGGGGAAAAAAAAAAAAAAAAGTGTTATCTGTTCCTTCCTTTGGGGAATGTTCTGAAAAGCTGAAACAGGCACTGACATTCCCTAAGGGAAAACAGCCTCTGCTGCCCCAAACACACCAGACTCCCCCAAAGCAACTTCTGCCCTTCATTCTGCTCACTGCCAAAGTGTGAATAATTCTAGTCTAGTTCGCACAATTCAAAATCAGCATTCTGAGTGACCAGCAACAACAATTTGATCTCCAGTACCCTCTTGCTTCTGCCTCGTGGGAAAGGCATGGAGTTCCCTGAATTCCAGGGAGGTGCAGGCAGAGCAGACCTGTCCCTCCCAGGGAAGGTTCATCTCTCCCCACACCCAGCATAGTGTTTTCCTCCCAAATGAAGATGTTCCCCTGCCCCTGCCTGACAGGAACACATCCTAAGAGCTATTTACACATCCTCTGTTCAGGTCCCTGTGAGACAAGGGGTCCCAAGGCACCCCAAACTAACACCTCCCACCCCAAAGAATTCCTGCCTCAGCCAACCTGCTCCTGCAGCAGGTCAGGACTGAAAGAAAACAGAGGTGGAAACATCTCAAGGCTGGAGCAGTTGTTACTTGGTCACACAAGAAAGGAACCACTAGTTAAGTATCATCTCAACAACAACAAAAATGAATCACCAGAAGCCTTTGAGGAAGAAGCCAAGGGAATCACAAGGAGATTCAAAAGCTGGTAAAAAGTCAAGACTTATCTCCCCTCAGAAAATCTGGTTTTGCTCTTAAAAAAGGAGGAAGTCTTGGAATAAAGGGATGTCCCAAATCACTGAAAAGTACCACTCCTTGCAAGTGCAGGACAGAAATCCTACTACACAGGAGGGAAAAAAGGAGGAATATAAAACAGCTTTTTGTGTGGGAACCAGCCTGTCTGGGTTTATCGAAGGTGTTACAAGCACTCCCCAAAGAACTCAAATCAGTGTAGCAGCCACAGTCCGGATAACACACACACAGGATTTACCCCAGAGAACCTTTCCAGCAGCCAAAGCTCCCACCACATCCCTTTCGACCACTGCAGACTCCTTTCTAAGGTGTTCACCATCACCCCCTGAAGTAACGTGGTGCAACACGAGCCCTCGGACACCTAGAAAGGGAAAGACAGCAAGACACCCACACCCAACCACATCCTCTGTGCCCTCCCCAAGTGTGTGCAATGCTCCAGCCCAGCTCCTGCCCAGGCAGGTCACCCCCAGGGCTCAAAACTACTCTAAAAATGTGCAGAAGTTCATCTCCAAATAATGCTTTCATCCCATGTGCCTGCTGCTTCCTCAAGGTTACTTTAAGGAGACTTCCAGCTGCTCAGAGCAGGAACTCTCATGGATGGTCCCGTTACCAGTGAAGAAATCCAGCATAAGGGAAGCCCTGCACTTGCCAGGGGGATCCAAAATGGACATCCCAGCCCAGGTATTGAGGGAGGTGAGAGCAGAGTTTGTACACGGGAGAGCTGCAGCAGCAGCGTTTAGAGCAGGTCTAAGGCAGAAGTGTTTGGAGCAGGTCCAATTCTGCTTTAGAGTGTAAGAACCTCCCAGCTGGCTGTTCAGCCACACAAGGTCTGGCCTCCCTAGTGCAGGTACCCCAAGAGCTGAGACCATGGGATCACCTGGAATAGCTCAGAAAGAACATCCATCCAGTGACTAGAGCAGACAAGATGCTCCATCACATAGCTGTTCCATTTTTCTGGGGAGGCAAAGTGTAGCCTCTAGAGAAGTTTGCAGCAGAGAGGGGTAGTGTTGCCACAGGTATTAATTACAGATTGCTTTAAACCTTCAGTTGCTCTTGCAACACAGCAGCAACACCTGGCTGCACCTGTGGCTCTTGAGCATCTTCTGAAGGGGCAGAGAGTGCCTGGGATTGCCAGTAAGAACATAAGTACATGCACTAACCTGTCCTGCAGTCTCCCCATACACCTCTGTGAGATTTACAGCAGCCTGTGAAGAACTGGCCTTCAGTGAAGGGAATAACACCAGTAAGAAAAGCTGAAGGCTGCCCATGTTACTCCTGCCAGGGCGACTCTAGGCCAGCAGCAGCTTAAGTAGGTCTTAGAAAGACTGACCTTTAACAAATAAATACCAAAAACTGCAGTGTCAAACAGCCACACAGAGGTGAGCCAGCACAGAAAGAAAGGAAAAGCATGCTGGATTAGTGTTCAATAAGGAGCCTCTGCAGCACCCAAGCACCTGGGTGCTGGCAGTTTCTCCCTCTGAGGATTAGGGTTTCTGCTCAGCTTGACACTGGGGCAGATCAGCAGTTCCCTCTGTAGTTTGTCTCAGTCCATGTTCACCCGAGCCTGCTCAACCGTATCTGGAGTGCAGGAGACTCCCTCCCAGGAGGAACAAATGTCCAACTCAGGACTGACTCCAGCAGGACCAGGGCACAGCAGGGGATCAGCCCCAGCAATCACTGATGACAGGTTCTTGTATTGCTGCTGGATTATGCCAGAAAAGGACCCTTACTGTAGGTCAGAACTGTACCACATCTCTTCCTGGCAAGAAGCACTACAAGACAATATCAAGGTTAGTGTGCCCAGAGCTCAATGCAGGGTAGTATTCTGTAAGCCGCTGAGGCAGAAAATCCCAGTGCTCTGCCTGTAATAACACGTCTGTCTTCATTGCACATGATCAGGTGTCCATTTCTTGTGTTTCAGAATCCTGATTGTAGCTGGATATGCTCCAGTTCAGAGCCAGGAAAGCAGCCTGAGGCCTCCCTGTAGCAACAATCCCGCTCTAAGGCTGTGCGTAGTAAGGCTTGACTTGAAACTACACTCAGGGATTAAAACCACCAGTCTTGCTCTCAAGGAGACCTCCTTGGTAAGGCCATTCTGGATTCAGGCAGTTTGAGTGCACAAAGCCACCAGCTGCCACCGTGTCCTCCCATCTCAGCTTCCCAACTCTCTTTCCCAGGCAAAGGGGTCCCAATCACCAGAAACTAATTCAATCTTCCTCTTCACATGCCCCACAGCATGGCCAAGTGCAGACACGAGGGAGAAGAATCCAGAAGTTATTTGAGTGGCAGAATGTGTGACTTCACTGGAATACATTCTGTTCACAGGAGGAAGATCCTTCTATATTCACCCACCAAAATTTCCTGGACTCAGTCTGTCTTTTCCCCATCAGAAGTTACTCCGTGTGTTCCTTCCATGATACAGGAGTCCATCCCTTCAGGGATATGCAGGCAGAAGGTTTCTTTCTCTCCAAACTTAAAGACATTTTAAAAAAAGAAAAAAAAAAAAAAAAAGACACAAAAAACTGCTTTTGGCAGCAGAGGTGTTTGAGACTTGGAAAAATCTGGAGTGCAGAACCCAAATAAATGGGGAAGTAATCAGTTCTTGACCTAATAAATAGAGTAGAAGGAAGTCTTCAAGGTGGCCAGTAGCCCCAAAAAAATTTGAAGTCCTGCAGAGACCATGAGGAGCTTTAATGCACCACACTCCACAGGGGCATCTCCTGGGATCCAATGCCACAGCTTCTCCGACACCTTTTGTTAGGCCCATGGACTATTTGGAATCCTGAAGTTCCTTTGCCTTCTTCAAAATCAGATGAACATCAGAGATAGGATAATCCTATGGCAAAGAAACAAAGGGGTTTCAGCGACCCCCAGCATTCCTGGAACAGACTGAAGCAGAGCAAACCTTGACAACAACATTCCTGGCCTATCAGAACATACTGCCATGCTCAGTTACTCCCTCAACAGCTGCAGTTTCCTGTTCTGCAACCGATCAAACCTCACAAGAGGGTTTGTTGTTGTTTCACTCTGTCCTCCAAGGGCACAGTGAGCTGGGCCACCCCAGGGCTCTCTTCATGCCAGGCAGCCTTATCAAAGCCAGCATCTTGCACAGCCCAAGGCAGAAACTGGCAGAACCTGAGATATCCCACTGTGCAGTGCAGGCGTTTCCAACCTCAGGCTCTCACAGATCTCAAAGCTAAACAAAACCCACTGGCCAAAAAAATCTAGCAGTATTCCACAGGGTTTTACATCTTTGCTTGAAAATATTTGAATTTTTTTTTCCAAATCAAAGGAACATTAGAAACCTCCAGTCTATGATGATTTCTCTGTAGGCTACAATGGGTGCACAACCAAAAGACTTCCCTTTCCAGTAATGAGCGTGCTGTGAGATCCCTGCAGATTTTCCTGCACACAAACATCAGAAATGTGGTACTTCTCTTGAGCCAGGCATACCCACACACCATCATGCCACTCACAGGGCTATTTTAAGACTTTTCAAACTGCTCCCTATGCCCACAATATTTAATCCTTACCTGTAGCAGCCTCATGTTCAGAGTGAAGTCTCCTTCCAGCAACTGATCCCGGATGAGTCTGAAAGGTGAAAACACTTTCACTAACCGTATGAACAGTGACTATAACCAGATGCCTTAACACATGACTACAGAAGGCTCAGTGGGTTTAGGGAAATGAGGGAAAGAGAAGACCAGGAAGGCTCCCTGTGTACTCACGTCAGCATGGCACAGCAGACAAGCAGGAGGAAGTCAAAGCGCTTGTCATCAGCAAAGAGGGAGTCCCAGATCCGGATCACGTCTGGCAGCAGGAACTCTTGGGACAAGAGCAGCGTCAGCCAGCGGAAGGCAAAGAACTGGGGTTTGATGTTCTGCTCTTGCTGTCAGACAGGCACCAGGCAAACAGTGAATACGTGCTCCTGGCCAGCTCCCTACAAGCAAGAGACGCACCCCATGTTTCCATCCCCATCTCCACCCAGCTCAAAGCTCCCAACTGCTCCTGAAGCTCCAGCAAACCTGCTGCCTCCTTTGGAGGCTCTCTAGTCTGAGAGATTTTCAGTGCAGCCACACTCCACACCTACAGCAAAGCCAGAAAATTCTCTTCTGTTCATGGAGGAAAGGAAGCTTTTCTCCCTAAAGGCACTATTTGTGTTAGTTCCGCTAAATCTGCCAAGGAATTGTAACGTTCCCATTTGAACAGCATTTTATCTGCAAAGTTGCAGCCCTCCCCTGCTATCAGGGGCACTGTTTGTCAGGATTTCCTCTCCTTTCCAGAAGTCCTGTATTTATCAAAAGGTTTGCTATTCACACAGAAACAAAGATGGAACCGAGTTCGCACTGGTGGTCAGTGAGACACGCTGTAAGCACTTCTAGCCTGAAGCTTTCCTGTTTTCTGATGTTAAATCCAAGAGACCACATGTTTAATCAAGGTCACACAAGTTCAGGATCCTGCTGACCTTCTCAAGGACCAGCTGCTGCATGGCCAAGACCATTTCCTGCCAGACAAACATGAGGCAGTTTATTTTCTCCCCACTGCATTAGCCACCAGCCAACACTGTGGGTTGTGTCACTGTGCTGACAAACCATCTTCTGGATTGTAAAATAAATATATCCTGATTTTTATAGATGGAAAAGATCTCTGTGTGACTTGGTGAAGGTTGAAGCAGCAAGAACAGCTTTTCCTTCCAAATTCTCCTTGGACTTTCACACTAGATGGACTACAAGACTGAAGATGTTTGTAACAAAACTGACTTCTACATGTTCTACAAAACTCCTGCAAACCCAAGGCACTTGGAGACCTTTGGATGAAGGAGAACAGTAGCACTGGAGGGGTGGAAGGGATTGTCCAGCAAACTGGATTTCAGTTTTCTTCAGGAATTATCTCCATGCAGTTTAAGTCAGCGCTGTAAGGGCAGCCAGTGGCAACAGAAATGCGTGCGTGGAAGGGAGGGACAGTTTTTGTTGTTCAACCTCAAATTCTGAACAACTCAACAGGAAACCCATGTTTTCACTGATAACCACAAGAGAGTAAAGACTCCAGCTCCACGTACAGCTCAACACAGGTGACCAAGAATTATGGCCAGGTCCCTTGGGACCCAGCTGGCAGCTGTGCAACAACCATTGTTTGCTTTCAGAGCAGGCAGGGGAGGAAGCCATGCTGTGTCAGCACACCCTGGGCTCACTCCAAGGAGAGGCTGTTTCAGCTCCTAGATAAGTCTCTGTGCCCCACAGGCAAAGTCTTCATAGCCTCTCTCTTTTCTGTTCAGGTACAGGTTAACCAAACTGCCTGATATGGACTGTTAAGCCCCACTCCTCCCATCCCACCCAGCACCCAGAGAGACACTTGGTTCCTCACCAGTTTCAAATACAGCTCCACATCTTTCTCCTTCAGGGTGGAGTACACCTTCTCCATTTTGTAGGTGATACCACACTGAGAATCATCCAGGCTCTTAATGAAGTTGTCCCGAATTTCAGCCATTAGATTGGTAAAGCAGAAAAATGTGTCTGCTTCAGCATGTTCTGGGGAAAGAAAATAAAATCACAGGGGAATAGAGGATGCATCGCTGACTGAGGAACACATTTTAGAACTGTTCCTGCTCCATAATCTCATTGCTGTACTGGATTCAGGGAGTGGATCCCACCAGGTCTTGGCTTGCGTGGTCTGGGACTAGGTTAGACAAGCATTTTTCTTTTAACTAAAAATGTCTACAGAGCCACTGTAGACATCTGCAGATACAGACCTCTGTGTGCAACACTAGGTCTTCATGACACTGGGTCACAAACCAGTTATCTGTGCCCAAGAACACCGTCTGCTCTCCCTGCCACCAGCACACACCCTCCGAACTCCCATGAAGTAGAAGCAACAGGCAAAGTCCTCCTATTCAATTCTTTTCTTACCATGTACATCCAGTACGAGCAAACAAGAGATTCTAAAGGGATTTAACGAAACCTGGATCCAGGCACAACAAACAGAAACACCTCAAAAACTGTCACTTCCCAGGTCCTCACCACTCCCAGTCCCTTCAGCTCCTACCAATTTGCTCTGGTGCCCAGAACTCCTCATGCCATGCAGGGAACCCCCAGTACAACACCCACTGCTGAGCACCCAAAAGGCTCCCTCACCTTTCCACTCGCTGTTGGGGTCTGTAGCAAAGGTGTAGTAGAGAGGCCCCACGATTTCATTCATGCCCTGAACATAGGCTATGCCAGGGTTTAGTTTGGCATAGATGAACAGGATCCTCTCCACCACCTCCCAGTGAGCTTCGCAGCCGTTGGGCAGCACTTCGTACTCGCTCAGAGAGCTGGGGGTGCCCTTCAGAGGGGAGCTCACCTGGAAAGCAAGGCAAAACCACAGCTGGATCAGCACAGGCAACTGGCACAGATGGTTTAGTACACGCGCCAAGCTTAGCTTTTAACACAGAGGCCCCCAAAAGATCTGGACAGTTTACACCACATAAACCAAGAGAAATGGGAAGCACACAGGCAGTGAAGTCCCAGTGCTGGCTGTCCCTGAAGAACACATCAGCCTGCAGCATCACAGAATTTCCCTGAATCATTGCACCACGTGATCCCACACAGTAAGAAACCACAGCAGTTCCACTTCTTTGTCAGCAGTACGAGGGAAGGTATTGATCTATTGTGGTAAAAACCACCTTCCCCAACACCACGTGTGCTCTAATGCTCGTGGAAGAGGAAAGGACAACACACATTTCAGCAGTTACCCAGCTCTTCTCCTAATTGCAGCTTTATGAGATCCAGGGCTCCATGATTATGTAAACTCACAATAAATTCATAGTAAATTCACTCTTCAGTGTTTTGTTGTACAGGAAGGCACATGTCAAGTATAAAACAACTTGTGACTCCAACTTCTGCTGGAAGTCATGAAAAAAACCATCCTTAAAATTAAATACAACTCTTCATTCCCTACTGTCTGTCAGGCACCTCAGCTGGTTCTACAGAGCCCAGCCCCCAGCATGCTCAGTATCTGCTGGGGTATTTCCTTGATTCCAGTGCAAAAGCAGAAAGAGAAACAGGGAAGAGCCCAAGGAACAGGCTTCCCCTTCCCAGGTGCCCCCGTGCCCCAGGATAGCCCAGCCCATGCTCACGTTGGTGACCCCACTGCGGTTCCGCGCCACTGTCTGCGACTTGAGCGTGGTCTGTTCCACCCGCCGGCGCAGCGTCTCAAACTCATTCTGGGGGTCGAGGATCAAGAGGCAGGGATAGTCCGTGGGGCGCTGGAAAAATGCCATGTCAGGGTACAGCCTCCTGGGATGGACACAGAAGGAAGTCAGGCACCACGAGAAGGGATGTGGCCCGTGGTGAATGGTTTAATATTAAACTCAGTTTTCAAAGTACAACATGCTGCCAGAACCTCTCGGGTTCAGAAGCCTGTGCCTCACACACCTGACATCCTTGTCTATCTGGAGAAGCACTTCGTTATCCTTGAAGTAAGTGTTCCATCGGCTGTCTGGATTTGGATTGAGGGGCTAAAGGGGCAAACAACAGAAACAGAATGAGCGTGTTTCACACGTAACAAAAGCCTTTTCTGCTGTCCCTCTGCCACACAGCACCAGCATGGTCCTAGCACATCAAGGGCATCCTTTTTTCCCCTCACATTTTCAATCCTTTTTCACTTGTCTCAATTACTTTGTTCCCAGGTATCCTGTCTAAGATTCCAGATTGCAGTTCCAAACCTGTACAATGGAGATGGTCTTTGGACTTGGGGTAAGTGTCCCACTCTCACAGTGCTTTGGTGTTGGGGTTATACATTACAAGTATCCCACTCTAACTGAGCTCTGAGAAAGCTGATTCAGCACCACCACTGTGCCCAGGAAAAACAAAATACATATTCCATGAACAAACTGTCCTGTATCTGACCAGTTTCCCAACTTAACTACCCCTCCACACACACCTCCCTCTCTCCACACCAAGACTCACACAAAGTTAACAACTAACCAAGAAAACAAAAGCAACATCCCAAGAGATTCAAAGATCACTGTGACCTGTGTGGTTTCACAGACACACCAGTTTTACACCACCAAGGCTCCAGAGATCAGAAGGGCAGGGAACTGAGAGGGAGGGAACCTTCAGGATGGTCACAAAGGCAGCTGTATCATTTTACAGTCTCTTCTCACCAGTTACTTCATTCCCTCCTCCCACACACACACTCTTAACAGCACTTTCAGAGAAGGAAAAAGCCAAGGGATCCAGGAAATGAAACAGACCATTAAAAATAAAAAGCCAGCAGCACTACTTGAGATCAGTGACTCTTCTGCCTTCCACAACACAGTCCAGCTTGACTTTTCTGCTTCTTTTCTATCCTCTGCTCAGATTTAATCTGCTCCAAACTCACCCATGGTCCTGACTTCCCAGGAAAGCTTCTCTTTGCTACAGTTGTCTCTTGGGAACCTCCCCCTTTCCCCAGGAGACCAGGTAGACTGAAATTGAGGGAGGAGGGATATGCACAGCTAGAAATAGGTCTTTTCACAGCCACTGGTGCTTTGCCAAAAATTTACTCTGAAAGCTACCAGGACATTAGTGCTGGCACCTGGGAACCTTCTCTCCTGCTGGCAGGGCACAGCAGGTGGGAACAGAGCCAGGAGCAAGCCCAGGGGTCCCAACTCCATAACAAAAGCTTACACCTCTGAGGAATGTTCTGCAGCACAACGGGCCTCCCAACACTCACGTGATCTTCTAAGGTCACATCTTCCCTTGAAACACCCAGGTTGGCTTTGGCAATCCCAGGCTGGATAATCATTTCCTTCAGGAACTGGGAATAGAGGTCCCTTAAGGAAGAGAAGGGGAATTTTCATTGAGGAAGATAAGCAGAAGGTGAGCACAGAGGCAGAGTTTGGACAGATCTCTCTGTCCCATCCTGCTCTTTTCTCTCCAGCTGAGCTCAGCTGGAGGGGTCAGTCCCCAGGCAGGCGAGAGAACAGCACATTCCACACGCAATTCATTTTGTGAAGGTACTTAATTATTTAAGGACTATTCTTCTTCTCTGCAGAACTCAGAAATAAAGGGACAAGCACCAATGTCCTCACCTCTGTTTCTTCAGCCAAGAGCTCCATAAGGCTTTCTCTAAAGGGAGGTAGTTCAGGAGTATCTGCACAGGAGACAAGAGGCACAGGGATGAGTATGAAATGAGCTGTTACACCTGTGGGATGAGCAAACCAAGCACAGAGGCGAGAACTGGCTCTCTGAAAATATTGTGAGCCTTCTCCAGAGAGCCCAGCACGTTGCCAGGAGCATCTCAGGGGCTGGTTTCCAACACAGACCTATCTGCAGAACTGATCAATAGCTGACCCGACCGAAAGGCTCTCCTCGCTTATAACCGAGGCTCTGCTCGCACGCAAAGTGCTGATCTCCCCGAATTACTGCTGACTTCCCGTGGCTTTTAAAGCTCTGGATTGATTGCTTGTTTACAATTTTAAGCACCCAAACCCACTACGAGCGCTCAACCAAGGCAAAGACACAGGAGCACCTGGAGCAAAACCCACCTTCCAGCAGAGGCAGCGCAGCCCACCATCGAAGGGGATTCCTGCGGGACAGCGGGCACAGAAACAACCACGTTAGCCCGTCCTGCTCCCCGAGGCCGCCCCGGGGCCGCGGCCGTGCCGCAGCCCCCCGGCCGGCCCCCAGCGGGGCACTCACCGCTGAAGCAGAGCTGGCGGAGCTTCGCCAGAGCCACCGTGGGTTCGCCGAGCACCTCCTGGAAGTCTGCGATCCTGAGGGGAGCGGAACGGAACGGAGCGTCACCGGGGCTGCCACGGGCACCCGCACACCCCCCGACCCCGCAGCCCAGCCCCGCCGCTCCGCAGAGCTCCCCGCGCGGCCCCGGCGGGGAGCGGAGGGAGGGGAAGGGCCCCCTTGCCGCCCTCACCCCCGGCCCCGGCCCGGACCTGCTCTGGTGCAGCCGCGACATGGCGGCCCCGGTGCCCCCTCCCCGCGCCCGGCGTCAGCGCTCCGGCTGGAAACGGGGCCCGCGGCTGTAACGGGAGCGGCCCCGCCCCGGCGGCGGGCGGGGCGCCAAGATCCCGCCCACGTCGCGACNCAGTCTGACGCGCGCGACCCGCTAAGCCACGCCCCGTGTGGGTGTGTCTCCGAGCCCCGCCCCCTGTCCTGTAAGGCCCGCCCCCTCACGGCGCTCCGGGGCGCCGCGGAGCCGGGCCGGGTTCGGTTTCGGGTTAGTCCCGGCTCGGTCCCGCCCCCCCGGGTCTGGCGGACACGCCGTGGGCCCC
>VWZG01010131.1:208740-265809 GCA_013396735.1 Grallaria varia
CGCGGCAATGGAGCCCCTCAGGGAAGGACCCGCGGGGTCTCGCCGTGACGTCAGCGCCTCGGCCGCGTGACGTCAGGGCCTCGTGGCGTAACGGGCGCCTCCCCGTCCCCCCCTTCACAGCCCGAGCGTTCCGGGCGGGCCGGTGTTTCCGGGGGAGGCCCCGGCGGCGCTTCCGCCGCGGCGGGAGGAAGTGACGGCTGGTTTGTTGACAGCGGAGGCCGCGGCGGGGGGAGCGGGCCCGNTGCCCCGGCACGGCCGCTCCGGGCCCGCCCGGGGGGAGCAGGGGCCGCCCCCGGCGCTGCCCCGTCCCCTCCCGGCACTGCCGGGCCCCGCCGGTACCGCGCGGAGAGGTGACCTCTGCGGAACGGGGGTCGGCAGGGCTCGGGGCAGGGACCACCCGGGGCCGGCGGGGACCACCGCGGGTCAGGGAGCCCGGCCGGGGCTCCCCGCTGTCCTCTTGGGAAGGTGACTCTTGGCGTGCAAAGCCGCGGTGCAGTCCCGGGAGCTGGAGCAGCATCGGTGCTGCCGCAGGTACAAAGATCAGCACGTTCCCCGGTGAGCAGGAGCCGTCTCGTTGGCGGTGGCAGTCACGGCAGGCTGACGAGTTTTGGAACGGTAGGCTTTGCTGGGTTGCAGAACAGTTCGATCTCCTCCTACTTGGCTGCTGTGAGCAGGGATGGTGTTTCCCCACACAAGCTGCCGTGACCCATCCATTAACAAAATCACGGTGATTTGCAGCTGCAAGATGCCAGCGAAAGTGACAGTGCACTTCCCCTCAGAGTGCAACCTGTGCCAGACTCTGCATTTACCAGACATTTGTTATTCTGAAGTCGCTGTAGTCACTCCTGTCAGTGCACAGTGTTTGCCCTCTCCTTGGACAAGTCCCTGATGCTGGAAAAGTCAGCTTTGCCAATTATTTTTGTAGCAGCAGCGTCATCGTTGTGTGGTTGGCGCGGGGCCAGGGTGAGTCAGGCTTGGCTCTGGGCACTGCCTGGAGAGAGGCTGGGAGAGAGGAATGCTCTGAAGGCCAGGGGAGAGGATATTGGCACCAGGAGTGCCAGGAGCCTCCCAAACCAGTGCAGCCTGGAATGCTGTGACAATACAGGTGCAGCCTGGAATGCTGTCACAACCCAGGTGCAGCCTCCAAACGGGCAAAGAGGCTGGTGGGACCTCCAGGCTGGCGTGGGGTGAGTGGATCTGCCTGTGCTTAGGCTGGTTTGGGGTCCGTGGGTGGTGGGAGGGTGCTGGCAGTGCACGGAGAGGGCTCTGTGTGCCCACGGAACAGGCTTCTGTGTGTCTGCTCCTGTGGCTCTGAGGGGCTCGACTCCTTCGTGCACTGAGACGGAAGCAAATCTGCTAGAGAAATGAACGAGGGAGAATATTGGCAGCTGCAGTTCTGGTCACTTTTCAGTTGGTGCTCTTGAATTTTCAGCAGCTTTGACCCTTCCAAAACACACGTGCCCCAGTCCATCATTGGGAGGCACTGGTGGTGGTCACTGGGCAGTTCCATCCTGTGGAAAGCTGCTTGAGGATAATGATCTGACAAATGTGAATCATTTGTCAGCATCTCCACTTTGTTTCTTTGTATCCCACACCGAGGTTATAACCAGAGACAGTATTGATCAGGGCAGCTACTGACACTTAATTCCCCCTCCCCCTGCTGATATCTCACGCCTCGGGTCTAAGTGAGGAGGGAGAGGCCAGCTTGTGTCATGTCCTGGTCTAAAGGTCACAGCAGCTGCTCAGATATCCCCAATAAATCATGAGGATGAAAGTTCTTCTTTGGTCTTATTTCACTTGGACAGTTTAACCACTCTTCTTCATAGTGAACTTCTGTACAGGATTGTGTTGGTGGATCACGGGGGCCTCAGAAGTTAAAGGGCAGCTGATTTCTCCAGGGCTGGGATCAACCAGCTGCATTGTGCTGGTCTCAGCAGGGAGGGAACAGGGGCTGGTCAGAGCCACAGGAAGGCAGTCCTTGCCCTCTGGTGCTCTGAGCTGCTTGGACAAGTCCCAAGCACTGGCCGATTCCAGCTGCACGTGACAATGGATTGTCAATGGGAATTTGTTTTCGAGTTCTCTGGCCATCAGTAGTAAACAGTGGAAGAACACTGACTGCAGGGACCTCCTGTCTGATGGCACAGGGGAACTGGTAGGGACAGCAGAACACGCTTCCCAACTGGTTCAGATCTTCCTGTTGATCTTGCCTTTCTGGAAAGATTCTCTCAGGCTTGAGGCAAAATCTGCGAGAGGGACTCGTTCGGGAGGCGAGGCCAGTTCATCTCCAAAGCAGGCACAGGGCAGCTGCTTCCCACCTGCATTCCCTTGGCCAGGACCTCCAGTATCTTCCAACAGAAGATACTCTGCACTCAGTGGCCCATTTCAGCCTTGACTTCTCTCCTGACTTAGCTACAGAGGAGGGAGATGTGGATTATGGAGCTCCTGTTTCAAAACTGAAGACCTTCCGTTTTCCTTGCTGGGACCACATGCACCTCAGAGTTCTCTGACCTTGAGAAGTCACAGTTTCATGTTCTTGTGACTCCAGCTCAAGATTCAGTGACCCAAAAGAGTAGGTTACACCCTTAGCATCCTGATCAGAGAGAACTTAATGCACAGTTTTTCTGATTGCTGAGGTTTTGTGTTGGTTTTTTTCCTCAGCATCTGCTTTTGCTTGGAAAGGTTTTACTTTTTGAGCCAAAACCAGCAGGGAACCTGAGATTCCCCCTGGAAAGGCTGTTGAATGTTGTAGGTCAGAATACAGGGGGTCATAAGGAATTTGGGACTGGAACATGATCGTGCCAATTGTCTGTAGAAATGGATCCCAAAGATGCTTATAGAAAGGAGAAGCTATTGACTGAATTCAAGTAAAGCCAAAAGACAAGTTTGTCCACTTACAGTAGAACGAGGTTTGGCCCAAGGAGATGAGGCTTGGAATGGGAACATGACTCTTCCTCCACTGCTGAGGGAGAAGTTCTGCCAACCTCCACTTGCTTTTTGAGGGACTCCTTCCTGTGTTGGGTTAATTCCATGGCCAGCTCTTTGTCCCTGAAAGAAAAAGAATTAATGAAACACAGGAGGAAGGAAGAAAAGAGCTTTGAGTTCCAACTTGTCCTGCCTTCACGTTTGCATGGAAATCCATTCTGCAGGAAAGGAAGGGATGGGAGGGAGCCTGGGCTGCTGGGCAGGCTCAGTTCACAGCTGGGCTCCTCTCACCCATGGAGACCCTTTGGTGCCTGAATTTGAAAGGTTTCCTTGTCCACAGCCCTGACTGATCCTTTGTAGAGGCATCATCACCCCCTGAAGGGGAGGAGAAGAGGTGCCTGATGCACCCCAGTGCCCTTGGGGATAGTGAGTAGGCTGAGAAAAGGAAGTTACACTCTTCTGTCTTGTACTGATACTGCAGGAATGAAGGCAAGGGAGAGCAGAGGCTTTAGGGAGACACAGACAAGTGTCCTGATCTTTGCAGTTGCAGGATAAAGATCATAAACAGAACATGGTTAAGGACATTTTGCAACAACTGCTCAGCTGTGACACAGAGCATAACAACTGGCTCCACACCACTGGTGCTCTCACTGCCAGCAGGCACAGACTTATTGATAAAGCACAGGCTTTACATCAAAAATAAACATTTCAACACTATTTTTGTGTCTGGGAATGTTTAGAGAACTTCACATTAGGATTGCTTCTAATGTGGTTTGACCCTTTGAAAATGAAATGTCATTGCTGGTGTTCGAGGTAACACTTCTGCTAAAAATCTCAAGGCCCCAGCAAGTGAGTCCTGATACCAGAGCTGTCAGATTCTGTCAAACAAGAAAACAGACAGGGGTAACTTCCCCCATGGTCTGCCTCACCCACTCTTTATTCTGTACCAAAAATGAAGAAGGGCAAGAGCACCTTCCCTTTTTCCAGGTTAGTCACTCATGCATTGTGACAAATTGGGGATGGTGAGCATGAGCTGGATGTAGAGGTGTCCAGCATGTGCATAAACCTCACCTTACATTGCACTCAGAGGGATCCCAGACCAGTGTGTTTCCCCCTGACTTCTGATCCACTTCCCAGTCTAGTTCAAGGACTTGCATAAAGCTTCTACCTTGGCACTACAGAGAAAGATTCAGGTTGAGAATGGAACTTGCCTTGGAATGGTGTCAAACAGAATTACAGGCAGGAAATACGGGGCCAGCTGATCCCACTGTGGTCACACAAAGGATTATCCCCACAGCCAATGTTCTGCTGGTTCATCCAACCCGTTCTGAAGGAAACTGAGCAATGTGGCTTCTGCCACTTCCCTTTCCGAGGGCCTCTGTCAGCCAGATAACCTGCAATGAGAAAGCATTTTCACATTAACTCATCCCTGCAGTGTCCCCTGGGGCTGGGGATACCAAGGAATTAAGGGCACACTGCCAGAGAGGCCAACCTGCTGCAGGTCCTTTTGAGTTCAGGGGCTGCAAACACAACTCCCAGCACCCTGCTGGTCGGGACACTCGCCTCAAAGCATCTCTTTTCCCCTCTGCTTACAGCTGTCCTGATGTCCCTGTAAATCCATCCCGGAACTTCATTTGAGGAAAGGATCTCCTGAATCCAAAGCTTCCTTCTGCCCTTCCCCTTCCCCTGACTTCCCTCGAGATGGCTTCCGACAGCCCGGAGTCGCTGATGACCCTGTGCACCGATTTCTGCCTTCGCAACTTGGAGGGGACCCTCTGCTACCTCCTGGACAACGAAACGCTCCGGCTGCATCCCGACATCTTCCTGCCAAGCGAGATCTGTGACAAACTGGTCAACGAGTATGTTTCAGGCCTGGTTTGGAGAAGCTTTTGCCTGGTTTGAGGAGCTGGGAGCTCAGAGAAAGGGGTGTATAGTTCTCCAAAGTGAACGATAGGAAAAGGGGGCAAAATGGGGAAGAATTTATAGGGCTGTGTTTTTTCCAATTGATCATATTGGCAGTAAGGCTTTGCATTAACTTCAGAAGGAAGTGCTCCCAGGGTTACTGGACTGCTGTACATCACTCTAATTTCTGTGGAAGTCACCCTTTCCAAGTTAGTCAGAGCTCAACAAGATCCTGTAAAAAGGGAAATCAAAAGGTTGAACTCAAAGTGAAACAGTCACTGTTTCTTCCAAGAATGTCAGTAAGCAACAAAGGAGCTTTCCCATTTCCACCACTGAAGCTTTACAGCTCTCTTTCCAAACAGAAATAAGAGTGCAAAGTGCTAACAGATGTTAAATTTTAAGGCTGCTGCTCCCATAGCTTTACAAAGCAACCTGTTTCCAAGGATTTATATAATTTGGCTGTCACAGTCTCTGTTGGCTGAACTTGTGCCCACAAGGTCTGGCAGAGAACTTTGGCCAGCTAATTTTCTGAAAAAATGGGAAAAAATTAAATTACAAAGTTTAAACATCTAGGGAAAAAAATTCCTGGAGTCTGTGCTTGCCAGAATCCAGTTTGCTCACAAACACAGCCTAGCACAAATCTGTGCCCAAGATTTTCCTAAGGATTAGCTCTGTGCCAGGAGAGGGAGTGGGGCAGCTCCTTTACCTCAGGGGCTGATCTGGGTGATCAGAGGGGTCAGTGTCACGTTGTTCCCTTGTCACCAGTGCAGGTGCCAGAGCTGTAGCTGAGCCTCTGCCTTGCTGGTCTAACACCGTTGCCCCACACAGGTACGTGGAGCTGGTGAAGACAGACAGCATCTTTGAACCCCACGAAAGCTTCTTCACCCTCTTCTCAGATCCACGGAGCACCAGGCTGGCTCGGATCCACCTGCGGGAACAGATCGTGCAGGACCAGGACCTGGAGGCCATCAGGAAGCAGGTGCTGTTGCACTGACAGCTGCCACATCACAGCATTGCTGCATGGGCACCAGCTACAGTCCCACACACAGAGATTCCGGAGGCTCTGTCCTTTCCTGCCTAAACTTTCTTTGGGATAACATCAGCTTCTCCCTTTGTCAGCTCCCAGAGCCACTGTAGGGAAGAGGGTGGGAGCACTGTTTAGTGGTCCGTGGTCTCAGGCTGGCCCAGTGTGGTGCAAACAGGGCGGGCACTTTACCTGTGAAACGTGTCTAACCTCTTGCTTTCCCTTTTCCCAGGATCTCGTTGAGCTCTACCTGACTAACTGTGAGAAGCTGACAGCCAAGAGCCTGCAAACCTTGGTGAGCTTCAGCCACACACTGATCTCCCTGAGCCTCTTTGGCTGCTGCAATATCTTCTACGAGGAGGAGAACCCTGGGGGGTGTGAGGACGACTGCCTGGTGAACCCCACGCGCCAGGTGCTGGTCAAGGACTTTACCTTTGAGGGCTTCAGCCGCCTGCGCTTCCTCAACCTGGGCCGCCTCATTGAGGGCGTGAACGTGGAGACGTTGCTGCGGCCTCTGGCCTCCCTCGCCGCTCTGGATCTCTCTGGGATCCAGCTGAATGATGTGGGATTCCTCACCCAGTGGAAGGACACTCTGGTTTCCTTAGTGCTTTACAACATGGACCTGTCAGAGGAGCACATCCAAGTGATCGCACAGCTTCGCAAGCTCAGGTCTGTTCTCCCTGGTTTATCCTTTTCCTGCTCATCAGGAAAGGTCTTACAGAATGAACTACTTGCCTGCTAACAGAGAGGCACCCACTGCTGGGTTCAGGTTATAAGCCTTCCTGTGAACAGGCTCACTCATTGACTCACTCCACATACCCGACGTGTCTAAAGCCAGCCTGAATTTTGCTTGTAAAAAGACACCAGTTAGCAGAAACTTCCTCTTAGAAAAACAAAAAATAACACCCTCACACCTCCCAGAAAACCCACCACCACCAAAAAAAAGAAACCAAACTAAACTCCAAACCAAACCCACCACCATCCCAACCAGGCAAACAAAACAGAGAGGTAAATACCCTAGAGACAGTAAAAAAAAGTTGCTGCAGATGTTTACATAAGCCAACATAGTGATACACTGTGAAACTCAGTCCTCCTAACCATTCATCAAACAGGGATGTCCAAAGTTTAAGCCTGGCTCTGCAGTAAAGCTGGGAATAGCTCCGAGCTCAGGCTGTCTGCTGGCCATGCTCCATGGGAGCCACTGTGCATGGATGGGATCACCAAGGGAACAAGCAGTGTCCTCAACTGGGCACTCCTGACCCAAGAGTGTTGACAGTGAAACAACTTCCTGGGCCAGAACTGAGACAATTGCTATTCAAACCTCACAGTGGTCCTGGGAAAGGGATCCAGGATTTCCCAAGCCAGAGAGAAGGGCCTTACTATTCACAGGAAGGATGCTTTGCAATGGCTTTAGCATCATCTCTGCTGGCTGTAGACACGAGGGGGTACCATGTTAACATATGCTCTGGAGTCTCAGGGAATAGCCTGGATAACATTTTCTACATCCAGGTACTCCAGGTGACTTGCAATGAAACTTGGTCTGCACCAGGTAGAAAATACTTTTGCTGTGGGCTCTTGGCTCCAGTCTTAGGCAGTTTAGAAAAGTTAAGGGATCTTTGCTACTGCTTGGCAGGAGCAGCCCCTGCCCTGTCAGGGACCCCACCTGGCTGGTCACTTGGTCCCACCACTCCCTCAGCAGCAGGATTTCCTCAAAGCTTCAGCATTTAAATACCTGAAAGAAATCGGGACAGAGTAATAGCCTGAGGTGGAAAAATTAGAAGATTGGGGAAGCAGACGAAAACTTGTGTAATCATTTGTGAGATGGGGCAAGATATGTTTCTGGGGATGCAAAGATCCTCTGGTGCATCTTAATCTCCAGGCAGAAAGGCTCAGGTGGCTGCTGTGATGGAGCTTGGGAAAGGCAGTTCCTGAGCCTGGAGCAATTTCCTTTGTGATGTGTGGCTAGATGATTCACTGTGCTCCGTTCCAAGTAGACCTCTACCAGATATCTGTGTGCTTTGGTTACACACAGGGCCAGCTGCTGCTGCCAGAGCCTACAGAACCACATTCCTGTAGCTTGGGAAGGAAATAATAATAAATAATCATCACACTTGGCTTGTCCTTTTCCTCTAGTAGAGAGGCAGAAGCCCCTGCTAATGCTTTGCAGGCTGTGAGATGCTCTCTGTCCCTTGCAGGCACTTGGATATCTCCCGAGACCATCTGTCCAGTTACTACAAGTTCAAGCTGACCCGGCGGGTTCTGAACCTGTTTGTGGAGAACCTGGTGAACCTCAGCTCGCTTGACATCTCAGGGCATACCATGCTGGAGAACTGCACCATCCCCAGCATGGAAGAGAAGATGGGCCAGACAAGGTGAGTTACTGAGGTCTGCTTGGATGGATAGATCAAAGATGAATTAAGAACAGTTCCCTCTTTTAAGTTCCCAAATTCCGTAGGTCTAATACTAAAAGACAGGATACAACTCTTCCCAGTTTCCCCAACAGTAAAGAGTGGTGTGAAAACCAACTGCTATTGCTGTATGCAACACATATATGGACTTGTAGGAGCAATAAAGAAATCATCCCATCTGCCTGCCATACATATCCGAAGTATTTCGGTTCTTTTCCACACACGTTCTCCTGGGGATCTCCTGCAAGATTATTTCTGAAAGGACTCCAAAGCTCTGTACATGCTTCCTACACAAAACATTCCTACCCTTGCTGAAATCCAGGCTCTTCTGAGACACAACATTTATACGCTGAGTCAGTGGACTCATGGGAGGGCTGAGTGTTTTAGGAACATGGAATCTAATGGCCTGTTTTTGGATTTGACCTGGATACTGGGCAGATCAGCCTTTGCAGATTCTGGCAGAGGCATACCTAGAGGTCTGGGTTTCCAGCCCAGCCAGGAACTCTGCCCTCCTATGAAGCACCCACTGAACCGAAGCAAACAAGTGGAACAGTGCTGGTTTCTTGTCACCAGAGCTCGTGAAAATGCACTGGCTCTTGGGCAGCAAGGAACATGGCAGCATGGGTTCCTGGATGCTCACAGAAGCAGGTTTAGCCTATAAGATGACATGCAGCCCAGTTTGCAAATACTTTGCATCACTGAAATCCACAGCCCTTTAAGAGGAAATGTTCACCCCAGCCAGTGAATTTCCAGGACAAATTCCATCTGGGAAGGCCGCATTCTGTCTGCATGAATTCTTCTTGCTGCTGGTTCTATTCAACACATTCACCTTTCACTCAGGATCACCTGGGATGAACATTTAGGGTTACATTTAGGAGAAGTTGGCTGGTGTAAAATGACGTGTAGCCACTATCACTGTGGTTATGAGGCAGCACAGTGAATGGAGGGCTGGCACCGGAAGAAACACGGTGCCAACATGAGCAATCTCTGTTTTTTTCCCCCAGCATTGAGCCAGCAAAGAGCAGCATTGCTCCCTTCCGGGGTCTGAAGAGACCACTCCAGTTCCTGGGCCTTTTTGAAACATCTCTCTGCCGCCTGACACATATTCCAGCCTACAAGGTAACGAGGCTGCAGGAATGCTGACAGTAGGAGCTTGATAGAAGTTGAAAGAACAGGAAAAGTACTGGCTGCCAGTAGAGTGGAGTTCCTTTGGGTCTCAGTTGTGACAACTGAGCTCTGACCTTTCAATACTGCAGCGAATCTGCCACAAAGCAAGACCTGTACCCAACATGGTTTTTACCGAGGTTAAAAAACATGCCTCTCAGAAGGGCATGGAAAAATCACCCTGCTTGAAGGACCAGGATGTCTGTAACTAAAGAAAAGGATTTAAGACTGTAGGAGTCTTGCTTGTGAGCAGCATTCTTCTGCTCCAAAGGTGCCCTTTCACATCCCTCTGGGCTGAGAAGTGACTCAACCTCTCATCCTGGTCTGAATCCTACCTACAGAGAGTTGTACCTTTTGACCTCTCAGAGTTCCCTTCTCATGGTGGTTTCCCTCCTTCATAATTTCTTCCCTGTTTTTGTTCCTCCATGCCAGGTGAGTGGAGACAAGAACGAGGAGCAAGTCCTGAATGCCATCGAGGCTTACACGGAGCACCGGCCAGAGATCACCTCCCGGGCCATCAACCTGCTCTTTGACATTGCCCGCATCGAACGCTGCAGCCAGCTGCTGAGAGCCCTCCAGGTGAGCCTTTGCCTCACCCTCGCAAGGGAAATTCTGCAGTCCCAGTCTTTTTGTTTTGAAACCATTCTGGAGAAAGTTCCAGTGGCACAGTGGAACTGGTTTACCTTCATTGCATAAGCATGTTCCCGCAATGCCTGGGCCACGCGTTCCTTGCAGGCTCCTAATAGCAATTCCAGGACTTCGCAGTGGCACTGAAGCTCCGTGTTGCTTCTCCACAGCTGGTGATCACAGCCCTCAAGTGCCACAAGGATGACAAAAACATCCAGGTGACGGGCAGTGCGGCGCTGTTCTACCTGACCAACTCCGAGTACCGCATGGAGCAGAGCGTGAAGCTGCGGCGCCAGGTCATCCAGGTGGTGCTCAACGGCATGGAGTCCTACCAGGAGGTCACAGTAAGAGCTCCCTAGGCTCCCTCAGCTCCTTCCCTATATCAATTCTTTAACCTGATATCAGCATCTGAGTCTTCTGCACCTCCAGGGTGTGAGCCAAGGTAGACACCAGAGAAATTATTGCCCTAGTCTGCTCCTTGCCTTCACTCATCAGAGGGATTACATGCAGAGTGCTCCTTATCCACATGATATTCTCCAGAAAAAGGGGGAGAAAGTGATGTTAGCAAGGCTTCTTTTTTAACATGGGTAGTGGTCAAAGGTGGTGTGTGATCCAGCATTGACTAGTGTCAGATGGGTGCAGGTATTGGGGGTATCGAGTCAATGGAAAGAAACATCTCAAGTCTCTGGGCTGGAAGGCAGCTGAGCTTGCAGGCAGCAAGAAATGGGCTTGGAAATGATGAGCCCTGGATAATTATGTGACCCTGTGAGACTAGAGGGAGAAATAAGAGGGTACTGACAGAGCTTGGCTAAAGCCCAGTGCTAGATAGGATTTAGTCATAGTCAGGCAAGATGGTTTCAGTACCAAGCAGGAAGGAAACACAAGGTGATGGGGCCTGTGTTTTTGTAGCCACCTGGCCCAGAGTTTGCTTCCTTTTGACCCAGGTACAGCGGAACTGCTGCCTGACCCTGTGTAACTTCAGCATTCCAGAGGAGCTGGAGTTCCAGTATCGCCGGGTGAACGAGCTGCTGCTGAACATCCTCAACCAGAGCCGGCAGGATGAGTCCATCCAGCGCATCGCTGTGCACCTCTGCAACGCTCTGGTCTGCCAGGTGGACAACGACCACAAAGAAGCTGTGGGCAAGATGGGGTTTGTCATGGTTGGTATGGTCCCACGGTGTCTGCTTACCCTTAACCTAGGCGAGCACAGTTCCCTTGCAGCTGTCCACCAAATGCACCCAGCTGCCATCCAGCCTCGCAGTATCACAGGAGAAAACCAGTGTCCCAGCAGTGCCAACCCTTACTGGAATCTGCCCCTTTACTTCCTTACCAGCACTGGAAGTCATGATCCCAGAGGCAGGCTGGGAGGGCAGGGAAGCCCTGTAACATCATGCTATTTGCACAACTGGTACCACCTTGTGACTCACTTCTGGTTTTTCTCAAGTTTGCATCAGCTTCCCAACTCATGTCAACACATATCCCCCACCTTTTCCAAGAGCTGCAGAGGCTGCTGCTTTGCTGCAGTTATGCCACATCACAGACTTTGTCATACAGATCAAAATTAACTCAGCTGGAAACTCAACAGCTCTGGGACTGGCATACTTCAGCTCTGTGAATATTTGCAACTTTGAATATAACCCAATCTGGGCAGTTTAGAGAGAACGATACCAAGCAGGTTCTCTGCAAAGGATGCAAATTGAATATGCCTGAAAATTGGCCGTAGCCAGCCCTGCAGTACCACAGCAGTTAAGTTTTAGCTCTGTCATTTTAAAACTGCTGCTCACTCTTCCCCTTCCTTTGTCCACAGACAATGCTAAAGCTGATTCAGAAGAAGTTGGCTGATAAAACGGTGAGTATTTCCCCAAAAAACCTCAGAGTATTTCCTTTTCAGTCTGACCTAGGCATGGAGATCAGCCCAGAGTGCCAGCTCAGCTTCTGTAATAAACACAAGACATCTCAGCTGACGCTGCAGAATTTCCTGTCCCAGGGTGAGCGCAGGGGAATGTGACAGGGAGGCAAAAATATTAAACAAAAAACCCACTTGCTGACAAGTTGAAAGCAAATAACAAGGTTTTCTTACCTCAGGAGCCATTCTGGGGTGATGCCAGAGAGGGAACAAGTGCTTGGTTTGCACCAGACTCCCACATTAGCCTCTGATTCTGTCCCTTTCTTTGACTCTGTAGTGTGATCAGGTGATGGAGTTCTCCTGGAGTGCCCTCTGGAACATTACTGATGAGACACCAGATAACTGTGAGATGTTCCTGAACTACAGTGGCATGAAACTGTTCTTGGAGTGCTTGAAAGTAAGTGTGTCTGGTTGTCTCTGACAGGAGCAGTGGAGCTGCAGGTGCCTGGGCTGAGTCCCTGGCTCTGCTCCTCTCCAAGGCACACTTCCTGCATTGCACAAACAGAAAAGTAAAAGCTGGTTCATGTTCTTCTTTCTCACATCCTTCCACCCAGCCAGTAGAACACAGGAACTTGCACTCAACACATGTTCCTCTTTCCCCAGCTTTGCTCAGTTCCCCCGAGCACAGCAGCAGAGAGCAGTGAACAGAAGGCCCCGACCTCAATTCTCTCACCCCACACGTACCTTTAGCCCTTGAGATCCTGAGGAGTCATTGCTGACTACCCAAAAATACTCAGCCTTTCTAGGTGTACTTTACAGCCTTTCCACAAGGCTGCTTGTTCTCAGCATCACCACAGCCCTGCCTGTGTATGATCCTGTCCTTTGCTCATCCAGGAATTCCCAGAGAAACAGGAGCTGCACCGCAACATGCTGGGCCTCCTGGGCAACGTGGCAGAGGTGAAGGAGCTCCGGCCACAGCTCATGACCTCCCAGTTCATCAGTGTGTTCAGGTGAGGGCCTGACTGATCAGCTGGGCTTGGAGCTCTGCTCCTCCCTCACCTGGAGACTCCCAAACCTTTGCTGCCCTCAGCACCTCCAAGTGATCTCTTCTCTCTTGGCAGCAACCTGCTGGAGAGCAAAGCCGACGGGATTGAGGTGTCCTATAATGCCTGTGGGGTGCTCTCCCATATCATGTTTGATGGTCCAGAGGTGTGGGGGATCTGTGAGCCCCACCGAGAGGAAGTTGTGAAGAGGATGTGGGCAGCCATCCAGAGCTGGGATATCAACTCCAGGAGAAATATCAATTACAGGTGAGGAAGGGTAAAGTTTGGCCTGCTCACCCAGGAGCCAGGATTGTCATGGAAGGCCAACACCAACAGAAAGAAAGGAAGAAATACAGCCCAGCATGGAGGCTCCATTCAAAGTGAGGGAGAAACAGCCTCAGGGATATTCTTTAGTGAGGGGTTTACATCTTCCTTTGAAATATGTTACACAAGCTGCTGGAATTGGACACCTGGAAATTCCTATGGGAGAAGTTTGGGAGCCCAGCAGAATTTCTCCTGCATGTTTCTGGTGAAACTGAGTAGCTCAGGAAACCCATGATCCATCTGGGACTGCCTAAGCATTTTGCTCTGAGACTGCTGTGATTTGCAGCTCCTTAGGTCTGTTTGCTTCCCAAAGTCATGTGCTGTAGCTTTCATTTTCTCTGGGGGATATTTAGACACAGTTCTCAGAAATCCCTTCACAGGTTAATAAAACTGCTGGGTTCCTGCAAAACCCTTCCTGTAAGAGGGTATCTGGTACTCAGTATTCACTGAGTGCTTGGCAGGGATCCAGAGCTGGCATTCCAGTGCCTGTTCCACAACACTGTTGTCAGAACAAACACAGCAGCCCTTGCACATGTGCAGCCGGCTTTGCCTGGGTGCAGTCTGGCTGTGTCTCCTCTACAGACTCCTGGGAGTCAACTGTCATGAGGAAGTGGCTGATGGAGGATGGAAATCAGTTCCTGGGCTCAGTTGCCCTCCTAGCAGGAGGTGTGGGGCCTGTAATCCTGCCAGCACTGCCCTGGGACACAGGCTGAGCCTTGGTGCCAGAACCTTTGATGTGCCAGTGAGTTTTATTGCTGTGGTATCTGGGAGCAGAGTTGGTATTGCTGTGAGTGGCAAAGGTGCTGAAAGAAGCTGCTCTTGGGTTTTTAACAGCATCTGTAATATTTCTGTGCAGGTCATTTGAACCAATCCTTCGCCTTCTTCCACAAGGGATCTCCCCTGTCAGCCAGCACTGGGCCACCTGGGCACTCTATAACCTGGTCTCTGTCTACCGTAAGTTCCCATTTGGAAATTGCATCCCTGCACTGTAGAACTTGAGGGGGTGGACCTGAGGCTGTCAGCAAAAGAAGTCTTCCCAGTTGAGCAGTGTGTAGAGAAAACCTTCTTTGAATGATGCAGGACTGCACAGGCACCACAGCCAAACAAAGAGAATTGATATGTAGGAAACTCCTTCCCTGTTTTGATCCTTCTCCTGCCACCCTTTGTGCCACTCTTGTGAGGGTTCACAAGGACCTGTTTCATTGTTTTCTCTGCAGCTGACAAGTACTGCCCACTGCTGATCAAAGAAGGTGGGATCCCCCTCCTGAAGGACATGATTAAAATGGCCTCAGCGCGGCAAGAGACCAAGGAAATGGCCCGGTAGGACACCAGAGCACTGTCACAAACATGCACTTCAGCTTTAGGTTTTATTCTTCCACAATAAGTGAGGCTGCCAAAGCAAGGCCTGGACTGATGTGTACAAGGGGTGTGAAGTGAACACAGGAAAAGGAGGATGAAAACAGAAGACTAGAGGTGTTTATAGGTGGGCAATACACACAGATCGTTGCCAGGCAAATTGGTTATAGAATTGGCTTGCTGACCAAGGCAGCCACATGGCTAATTGCAGCTCTGAGGCCAGTAATAGTCTCCAGTTGTCACTGTTCCCCATTCTTGGTGGGCTCCCTGTTTCCAGAGTCATACTGGGCTGTCACTAAAACTACTGACTGTACAGTTAAAAAGAGAGCATTTCTCAAAAGGTTGAGAGAGTCCATCACCTTTGTGAGCTTCCCCAGTTGTGTGGCCTTTTTTGGAGTCCTCCTTTCAGGGTTTTAAAAGCCAGCTGCAGTCTCTGGTCGTTGGCAAAGCGAGAGCTGTAATTTCATGCCTGCAGGATGAACATAAAAGAAGTAGAGATGGGCTGGGAATTCATACCTGGGGGTGGGCAGCAGGTTCCCACAGCTGAAGGGTCTCTCAGTGCTGCAGAAGACAATCACAGTTGCAGGGTGTGGGGATGGCACAAGTGACAGCACAGTGAATGACATAGTGAGTGCACGTGTTTCCTGCTGTGATTCAGAGGTATCTGAGGAGTTGGATATGGGGGAAGTGAATCATGGTTGTGGATCTGGATGTGCACTACCATGACCTGACATTCCAAACTGGGAGCTCTAAGCTGCTTTTGTGGAGTTTACTGGTTTTGACACGAATAGGGTACAGTCACATAGAGATCAGCTGTTCTTACATTATTGTCCCACAGCTGGGGTGCAAGAAGCTTTAAACTAAACTTTCTCTCCTTGTCCTTGTTTTATCCATAGGAAAGTTATAGAGCACTGCAGTAACTTTAAGGAGGAGAACATGGACACTTCCAGATAGAGGCACTCATGCACTGCCTCTTGCCAGCACTGTATCCAGCTTCTCTCTAACTCACTGTACATAGGGAGGACTCTTTCTTACCAACTCACCCGTTGGAAGGAAACTTTATGTGTGTGTGTGAGACCCTCAGTAGATGAAGGTGAACAGAGGAGGGGAGGGAGGGACTTTTTGCACAACAAAATGCTTTCCTTAACTTAGTGGACTTTTTTTGTTATGAAGTTTCAGGTTGAAGTTCCGTGTGTATGATTTCTGTATAAAAAGAAAACAAAAAACAAAGACAACTACATTATGTATCTTTTAACCTTTTTTCTTTTAGACCACACAGAGAGCCTCAAATGACCATGAGCTTGAAGACCTATTGTGTGATCACTAGTGTGACACGTTTCTTTCCTACTTTTTAGAAAATCCCCTTTTGCTGTACTGCATGAGGTCCTGTAATGTCTGCAAGAACACCAGTCCTGAATCAGCAGTGACTGCTCAGTGGGGCTGCAGGCAGGGATGAGTTACTTGGTCTGAGAAGACACAATACAGGAGAAACAGACCAAAAGAACTCCATTTGTAAATGGAGGAAGTAGGGAAGAAAGTTGTTTCAAGTTAATTTACTCCCTTAAGGGTTTTTTGTAGAAGACTCCCATTGATGGAGGCATTGCTAACTGTATGTGGCTCATTCAGAAGTAAGACATTCCCAATGAAGTCAAGAGGTCTGTTTTGTCCCCATTGGCAGTGCAGTAGGATCTGCCAGCCCACCCAGCCCCATAAGGTCAGGGATGACCAGTAAAACAAGTTCTACATTCTTGGCTACACAGAGCTTTTCTCTCAGAGGGAGCCTGTGCAACAAGGCACAAGGTTTGTTCACAAAGGGCTACACATCTTCGTACCAGACCTTCACCACCTTTTTAGTTCTGTTTGTTTTGTGGGGAAGGGCTACAAACCCAAACAGAGTATTTCTCTCTGCATAACAAACTCTCCCAGGCCCTGGTCCAGAGCAGCTTGTACCCCTCATTCCTGTCCCAGGAAGGCACTGGAGCTGCTCTGCTTTTCCTCAATCCTCATCAGCATGAGCCATGCCCAGTGGCACAGGAATCTCTCTTCACAGGCTTCTCACTGCAGCACAACTGCTGGAATTAGAGGGGCTGAAGTCCTCTCCTGAGAATGGGGAGTTTCCAGGCACCCTTTGGAGGGCCCCATCCCATGAAATAGCACTTCTTGTTCCACCCCAACACCTTTCCCCTCTTCTTGGAAGCAGAAGGCTCTGTTCCTGTCTGACTCCTAGGAGCACTTTGAGTGCAGCCCCACTCCCACGAGCATTTTGTGTGGTGCAGGTGAGGGGAGAGTCCCCCCGAGCTGCTCCTCTCCTGTTACACTCCAGACCTGTAAAGGCTCCAGAAGCTGAAGGCCAAGGTTCCCACAGCCAGACACTCAGTACAGTGTGCATTCCATGCTTAGAGCCCAGTGCTCCCCACAGCTCTTTGACAATTCACAAATCTTCCCTTAGAAGGGATTTAGAAAAGATGTTATGCCTGATATCAAAGAGGAGCCCATGGCCAAGCGAGGTGGGACATTTCAGGCCTCTGAGCACAGTAACTCGCTGCTCTCTCCCCCTGGACATGTTGGTGGGATTTGACTCGCTGCTATGAGGTTCTGCTAATGCTCAGAGTTCGTGTTGTCCTTGTGAGCACGTTAGAGACAGATCCTTGATCCACAAACTGACACTTTAACTGACACAACACAGCTGCCTGGACAGGTTTACTTTTTCTGCCAATATGGTGTTATTCAATGTCTTTTTCTTTTTTTTTTTTCCTTCTTAACCATACGTCATTTGTTTTGATATTGTGAGATCTGTACTTTTAAGTATTTTTCAAACTTATATATATTTTTGTGTCACTTTTGAATTGTTTTCATAAGATTTGCAAGACTTGACAAATTATACTTTTTTGCAGTCGTTTAAAATGTATTTTTCTCTCTCTTATTCCTGTTCCCCAAGATGTTGTGTCTCTAAAGCTTTGAGATGGGGAAGCTTATTTCAAGATCTGTTTTCTGTGTAACATTTGCTTCAAAACTAAGAGGGGCTGCAAATACTGCCAGCCAGCCTCAGTGTGTTAGGAGAGTCAGGTTTTGCTCTTTAATTCCATTTAGTGCCGCTGTCCTGAAGTTGTTTCTTGTGACAATGTGACAGTGCCACCCACCAGGTTTGCTTCCTTCCCAATGCCCATGTAGTGAAAGCTCCTGCCACTAAAATCTTGAATCACCTGACAAAAAGCACTGAGGATTCTGACTGTGTTGGCAAGGTGGGAGTGGAGCAGAAGGGGACACATCACACATGGAGAGGTCTCAGAAACCTTGTCCCCAAAATGCAGCTGCCACCCTGGGAGACAGTGGAGCTTCGGAACTCCCATCCCAGCTGGAGCAGAGCTCAGCCTTGCATTGCAATCCAAGCCAAGCAGTCAGGCCTTTCTCTGAGATTTTGGCACAACTACATCAAGGCTCATGAACAGCCGATGACTTGGTTCCATCTGCCTCAAGACCTCCAAGGTTTAGGTTTTCCAAACCAGTGCCCCCACAAGTACAGCTGTTAACTGGAGTCTCACCTGCTGCACCAAAGCTTTGTTTCCCATTGTAAACCTCTGTCCTTGCTGCTCACAGACCCTCAGCAAGCTGTTCCTGAGCCTGAACAGGAGAAAAACATTTCAAATTCCCAGCAACAAGGAGATTAATGGAGTCAGGCTAGGCTGCCAGAAAAGCTCAGCTTGCTGAGATCTGTCACTGATCCCAGGGGAAGGGGGAACTACAGCTATGAGACTTTGAGGAAGGCCACCAGCAAGGTAAATCCCTAAGACAGCACATTAAAAGAAATACCATCCCTGTCAGCACAACATGAGCTTTGCCTACAAACTGCCATATCTTCAAGCCAACAGACTTTGTGAGCTGAAAAATAACATTTGCCCTTAAGTAAGGAGCAAAAGAGAGAAAGGTATCCTCTGAACACCTGAGCACAATCCAGGGATTCCTGTAATTGGAAGTCTGAAACTAGTTTTTATCTGTTTCCCTAACTGAAACAACAGGCATAATGCACGTACCATGACCTGAAAGCACTTTTTGGAGACAGAGTTAATTGCTGCCATAGATCCAGAGCTGAGGACAGAACAGGAGAGTTGCCTGCAGACATCACATCAATGTTCTGCAAGGAGAGAAGAACAAAGTGTCTGATTTTTTATGAAGGTCTAGTGTAAAAGAAAAAGATACCCTGAAATGCTTGCCTGTTCCCAGGAAGTTTCTCAGGCCTTCCAGCCTTGCTGGATCAAAGGAATGAACCAGGAGACATTAACTCCACACAGAATTGCAGAGCCGATCACCAACCCTAGTCAGAAAACCAGAACAGGGTTCTATCTGTCAAATGCAAATCCAGCTGGAGTGAAGTTCATGCTGTGTAAAGATACAGCAGAGGGGCTCCTTGTGCTCAGTAGCTGTTGGCCCACTCAGACTCTTTCTCCATGTTTTCATTGCTACATTTCCTTTAATATTGCAAAGCTTGGCAAGCAGAGCGTGAACACAACTTGGTAGCTCCCTGCAGAGACAGTGCCAACAAAGGATCCCTCTGCCTGGACTGTGTGGTTTCCTCCCTGGCTGGAAGCTGCCCTGTCCTTCAGTGGCCCCTGGCTCAGCAGTGCCAGCTATCTCTGTTCTCTGGAATACATCAGAGAGCAAATTGCTGGGCAACTTCCCACAAGTGCTTCCATTTTACAAGATCTGTGGGAGGAATTGCTTATAAGGATTGACATCTCCTTGAATGATGCTTAACACCCAGCAGCACCAGACGTTCTCATCTAGACCAAGCCAGGAAAGTTTAGCACTGATATTTGTGGCAATCAGAACACTGCAGATAATTCATCTGCACCTTCCTACTGAAATGATTCTCTTCAGCACTGAACCCTACCCAGTTTGTCACCTTGGCTGGGCTCCTGCTGGTGTCACTCGAGTCTCTGCACAGGATGAGTGGGAAGAAGAGTCTTGGAACTGTGAGCTGAGTCCCTCTCATGACCTGAAGAATGCAATTAATTACGAGTAGGATAAGAGCTCCATGGGCACTGCAGTCAGGCACTGTCCATGGAAAAGACATTTTCTTGAGCCTGTTTAGGGAGGAGCCTGCCACAGCTCAGGTGTCAGAGGGCAGCTTGTGCTTGAAAAAGAGAATTAAAAGTAGGGAAACAGCTGGTCTCCACAACAACCATGTGTATGAAGCACAGAGGGCAATAGTCATCAGGAATGGATGAAAAGGAACATGGGGGCTGGAGAAGACAGCACTTCAATCAGGATTGAGGGAGATTGCCTGTTGAACTGAAACACTTCTGCTTTAACAGACTATGTTTTGATTTCCTATACTTGTCACTGATTCTCTTCTCTGTAACTCTTTTCTTGTTTTTAAGAAGTTTTTAAGCTAACCATATATGTATTTCCTTGTTTTGCTGAAAGAAAATACCCTCAGTTATATCAAGTGTCTGCTTTTACTCTGTCCATGGACCTGCCTGAGATTGGGGCCTGGTTCAAATGTTTGTACATGGTGAAACCCAGCAAAAAATCAAAATGCACAATTGCTGCTCCCTTACAATTCTGAATGAATTAACTTTTTTGTTGTATCCATTGGATACCTGCTGTGTATTAAACCTAGTGCTCAACAGTGTCTTCTGCCTTTGGTCTGTGACTGTGGTTTATTTGGGTCCATTACTGGGCCATTTGCTGTCAAATATTTCATTACAAATGAAAGGAACTGCCATGTGTTGATGATGCAGTTCAGTGGCTTTGCCTTTCATCACTCCAAGGGACACAATACTGTTTGTCAACAGAAAAGAGATGTGGAGGAAGAGAGCACTGTTAGGAAATGATGTGAGAGGAGAATAAAAACATCAAGACAGTATTTGAGTGTACAGATTGCTCTGAATTCTGTAAGGGATCTGCAGCTCACACTCCTCAGCCCAGGCTTTCTAAGTGGGCAGAAGCTGAGCACTTAAGAAAAGCCTCTAGCTTAAGCCAGTCAATCTGCTTTAAGGCCAGCGTGACTTTTATCTTAAGACCCTGGTCCTGCAAGGGTTCAACTGCCAGTTAATTCAGTGGTCGCTGTGGAGTCTCTGAAGAAACAGACTCGGGGTGAATGGAATGGGAGGAGGAATCACGTGAAACTGAGCTACCTCTAAAGATGGGCCATGTAGTAAGAGTACAGAGAGGTCCCTTGGGCTTCCAGCAGCATGGAATTTCCTGGCTGGAATGCCATAAGAACCTAGATTCTCCACTCAGAAACCTGCTACTGGAGACATTCTGAGCCTACTTTCAACCACTCATTGAGGCTGAAACCCTTGAGACAGAGATAAGCTCTGATCTCTGCATGACAGGTTTCAAGGCCAAAGGAGAAGATAAAAAGAGTAACATGCACCAAAGTATTTTAATCGCAAAGACTGAGAATACACTCCTTAGGACAGATTATTCTAGAACATCAAAATGTTTCTACTTTCAAGTAGATAATATTGTTACTACTCAAATTGCCTTCATTAAGCTTTAACATTCACACCTCTCTGCAAAGAAGGAAAGACACTACCCACCTTTTTTTTGAGCTCCAGTACAGTCTGTGAGGTGTCTGAGGGAGGATTGCTGTAGGTTTTGCATTTACCTAGAATTATAAAAAGAAAGTAAAAGGATTTGAATGATTGTTGGAAATTTAGTCTACAATTTTTATTAACATTTCAGTCCAGCTGTCTTAGGTAAACTATTTAAGTGACCCACACAGTCAGCTGCTCTCCTGGAATCAGCAGGTGGCCACTGACTCACCCAAAGAGACCAAAATAATCAATTTGTGGGCAAATAATACTGAGAAATCAGTTACTTTTCAGGTGCTGGAGGGCAATTTTGCAAATGATATCTTTGTTTCCAAATTTTTACTGGGAAGCAAGGTAACAAAAGCAGCAAGATACACCTATGTTAAAACTGAACATTAACACGTGGAATAACTGCATTGGAAAGACCAGAGTTAGTGCAGTGCAGCACTTCAGGAACCATCTCGAGCAGCCTTTGAAAAGCACCTGCTACCTGACCCATCTCTGCATGACCCTTCCATCTCTGCCAGAGCCTTCCATCCCTGCCTGACCCATCTCTGCATGACCCTTCCATCTCTGCCAGAGCCTTCCATCCCTGCCTGACCCATCTGTGCCAGAGGCTTCCATTGCTACCAGACTCTTCCATCTCTTTCTGACCCACCTGTGCCGGTCCCTCCCATCGCTCTGAGCACACCCAGCAGTGTCCACCCTGTTGTGTTGGAGGTGCTGAGCACTTTTCCCAGCCTTGCCCTCCCCATGCCCGGGCCCAGGGTGGGAGGACACTTGGGAAGGGGCTCAGGAAGACACCGAACCACGGAGTTGTCAGAGCTGGAAGGGACCGATGGGGACCATCCAGTCCAACCCGCACCGACACCTTCCCCGGGGAGATGTGGGCAGGGAAGTGACCCGTGTGTGGGCAGGGAAGTAACCAGTGTGGGCAGATCCCTGTGGACAGAGAAGTGACCCCATGGGCAAGAAAGCGACCGGCGTGGGCCGTCCCTGTGTGGGCAGGACAGTCCCCGTGTCCTCGCGGAGCCGCCGCCCGCAGGGCCGGGCCGGGCCGGGCCGCCCTGGCCCCGCCTTGCCCGGTCTGGGCCTGCCCCTGCCCGCTCCCTCCCGGCCCGCAGCCCCAAGTTCCCCGCCGGGCACTGGGTGCGGGCGGCACACGCGGCGCTCAGCGCGGCGCTGTCGCTCGCGCTGCTCCTGCACCGCACGGGTGAGGCGGGTCACAGGGTCTGGGGAGCCCCTCGTCAGCCTCTCGCCGCCGCCCTTCCCTCGGCTAAGGCCGGAGGGAAACAGGGCGGGCGCCTCACGCTGCTCTCGCTGCCTGTGACTCGTTTTTCGGTACCTTTCAGAGCTGCGGGAGCGGGAGGAGCGCGGGGAGCTGCTGCGGCCGCTCGGGTTCGTGCTGCTGGTGCTGAGCTCCGTCCTGCTGTACCTCAGGGTGTCCCTCATGGATCCGGGCTTCGTTAGGCCTGAGGAGGAAGAGGAGGTAAATCCCTTCGTGAATGAACAAAGGGGCGAGGCTGTAAAGCCCATAGGCTTGTCTTTTTCCCCTCTGCTAGATAAGGACGGGGTGAAACAGCTTGTGTTGTGCTGGCATGAAGGGGTCAGGCACAGAGCACTGTGGATGAGAGCAGTGCCTTACATTCACACTCTAAGAACAGCACTGGGGTTCACAGGCTTTAAATGTGCCTCTCCCACCACGCTGACCCTTTGACTGTGCCATTTGAGCCCAAGTCCTCTCTACAGCAGAGGCTGCAGTGCCCTAGGGAATGTATACATGACCTATTTTATCCTAACCACTGCTCAGTGGTACAAGTGCACAAAAAACCTAAAGGGAAGGGCAGGCTTGGCTGCTCTGGGCAGCCCTGGTTATTGAACTGTTTATGGATTTGTTGCTCTCTCAGAGCTCGTGTACACAAGTTACAGTGAGGCAAATGGAGATGCCGAGTTTCAGTAATGGATAGTCTGCCCGAGGTTCTCTGCCTTCCACACTGTGCAGGACAAAAGCATTACCCATCCTAGTCATCCATCATTAATGTCAGTGCTGGCTGTGCATGAACAAGCAGCTCTGCTTATACTGAAAGGGCAGCATTGTTGTGTTTAGAAGTGAAGTCTTGTTTTAATTCCGAAGTGTATCTTGGGCACAGTTATTTCTGCTTCTGTGCAAACATTCTTTGGCTGGTCACAGGAGCCCCTTCTCTCTCACTGTTCCATAACTGTCTGCAGCTTCTCTAGGAATTCTAAGGAATTATGTTGCATAACTTTCCTAATGATAGCAATACCCACCACTATGCAACTGTTAAATAGAAAGATGCAGCAGGACAGCTCAGTCACGCCGAGCCAGCACCACACAAACCCTCCTGTGTCTCTTTTTTGCAGGCAGGGGAGGCTGAGGGACAAAGCCTGGGGATTCCCCAGGCTCCAGATGCTGTGAAGCTGCGGCGTTGTGGTTACTGCCTGGTGAAGGTGGGCATCCAGAACACACTGGAACAGGATGGCATGAGTGACTTCAAAGCTTGTGTTTCTCTTCAGCTGCTGTTGCTGGTGTTTTTCTGCTCCTTCATTGCTGCTCAGAGGAGGCTGGGGAGGTTGTGTAGCTGTAGTGATGGACACAGGCACAAAGGCCAGTTTTCCAAGGCTGAAGCAAGTCCCTGCTGGCTTGCAGAAACATGGATCTTCTTTTGACATGGAAAAATTGTATTCTTCATTCTTACTGCCGTGTCAATCAGTGTCAAGAAGGTTTTAACCTACCCTGATAGTCAGAAGGATAGTTGAATGTGTCGTGTGTGAACTGCTCATCACTGAGAGATTGTTTGGAGGCCTTAAAAGAACAGAACATTGGCCTGAATGGTAAAAGACAGCATGAAGGAGAAATTAGAGCAATTTAATTAGCTCTTAAAACAGTTTGCCTAAAACCTAGAGAGGCCTGTTTTCAGAGTGATCCTTATCAGTTTAATAAAATTAAGCATTATCCTAGCTTCTATAAATTCCTGAAGAATATCTACCAGGAGAAGTAAGCTTATTGCAAGAAGCAAAGCTGGCAAAGCATTTACATGCTTCAGGGTGCAAATCCTAGCAGGCACTACTTTTCTCAGGCAGGTCTTTCATCTTCTCTGTTCCTGTGCAAGTGTCTTCTACTCACACAGAAGCAGAGACACTTCCCTTCTCTGTCCATCCCTGAAAAACATCCCCTCCTTGCCTACTCTGTTCAGTAACAGTGGTCCTAGTTTTTCACCCCAATACTCTGCTCACACTTTCCTGAATAGACTCATTGGCTCTGTCTCCCTCCATGGCACACTGGGCTTCCTATAAATAGTTATTAAAGAAAATGTGTAGATAGAAATAATGTGGGGAGTCATTTAGTTTGAATCCCACCCATTTGGGTCTGTACCCAGGGAATCACGATCCCCTTGAGCTGTCTGAGCAATGCTGATGTGCTGCAGTCACACCATGGAATGCTTTAGGGACAGTACTGCTGTGGAGGAGGACAGATTTGCATGATATTCTCTTCTGTCCCCGGGAGTGGGACAGCCCTGGACTATTGCCAGTGGTTTTTTTCCTCTTTGTGACAGTTTGTTTCTGTTCTGCAGCAGCCCATGCGAGCCAGGCACTGCCAGCTGTGCCGGCGCTGCGTGCGGCGCTACGACCATCACTGCCCCTGGATTGAGAACTGTGTGGGGGAAAGGAACCACCCCCTCTTCATAGCCTACCTGAGCGTGCAGCTTGTGGTGCTGCTCTGGGGAGGCCACGTCGCTTGGTAAGGCCTGGAGGTGACATTTGGACCTCTGAGGGGGCTGAAAGTTGTGGTGCACATTGAGGCCCATGGAAGGGTTGGTGTAGAATGTAGTATTGGGTTTGGATCTTCGCCTTCTTTGGCATCCTGGAGTCCCATAATCTTGAGCAGAATCTGATAATTTAGGTTTCATTGTTCGTTTTGCTTCAGATACTGATCTTTGTTTACAAATCCAAGTGCTGGAAACTCCAGCAGGGTTCCAGCTGTTCAGGAGAGGAGTTAACCCAAGGCAGTTGTCTCTCGCAGCTGTCAGGGGAACCAGCATCTTCTAAATTTCTTAGATTCCAATCCCTACAGTTGCAGTCTCTCAGGATTTTATAGTATATTAACTCTCTGTAGTAGAGGATTATCAGCAGCTCACGTAGTTATGAATAAAACTTAAATGTGCCATCAGCACATCAGTTCTGTTTCCTTAACCTTAGATTTATTTCTCTTTGAATTGCAAGGTCAGGCCTCTACTTTCAACAGTCCTGGGAATGGCTGCAGCACAACATTTTCCTCCTCATGTCCTTCCTCCTGATAGTCATATTCACCACAGTGGTCCTGCTGCTGCTTGTTTCCCACCTGTACCTGATCTCCTGCAACACCACGACTTGGGAGTTCATGTCCCACCACCGCATCTCCTACCTGCGCCACTCTGAGCTGGAGAACCCCTTTGACCAGGGCATAATCCTCAACCTCTGGAGGTTCTTCTGTTCACACCACCTCACTGCATGGGAGCAGATCTATTTTCACAGGAACAGCGAGCCTGTCTAGACCCACACCTGCAGGTTGCTGAGTAGAGCTTTGCTCATACAATTGCTGCTGCTTCCTTGCACTGAACTTTCATACATCACAGACTACGCAACCTGCTCAGTCTGCTAAGTACATTTCAGGGTTATTTTTTATATACAAATGACACTGTTAAAGATGAGACACTGGTTCTGGGAAGGCCAAGGGCAGCAGAGCTGATTTCTGGTCTGAGCAAAGGTATCTCTCTAAATTTACTTCTTTTTGTTAATTGCATTCACATCTCCTGAAGAATTCTCTTCCCTGAGGTCTCCCTCTCCTTTTGCTGCCAGGGAAAGGCAGCAATTACAGACAAAATCAGGCAGGATCAATATAATTCCCGTGGCCTTTCTTCCGCCTAGTTCTGACTGTGAGAACTGCAGTGCCTTTTGTCAGTAGTATTTGGCATGTAACAGAAATACTTGAGTAAATATTTAGACAGTCAAAAGCAAATTTCATTTTGTTCACATGCCTCAACTTAATGCTTTCCACAAAGCTTTTACTTTTAATTACTGTTAATGTGCATGAAAAACAGCTGTAAGACACCCAATTCAGCTTATGAGATAATTAGCCTGTACTTTGTGATGGCCTGAGCAACTTCACAGTTTTTTACACTGATGATGCTATTAACAAGTCACAGGGTATTTTGGATCAAGACAGCAAAGAATGATACCGTCCACTTTTCTTTGGGAAAAAAAGTAATCCTTGGCTACTAGTTTAATGGTAAAACTACTACTACCTCAACTTCCTAGTGAGATTTTAATAAAAGAATGCAATTTCAGTGCAAGAGGAAAGCTGCCAGGTCCTGCTTGATTCCCTGAGATGAGGGGTGCTGACACCCTCCAGGACAGCAGCAAGTGGACTTGTTTTTCACTGAAATAAAAGGTCATACTTCAAGTTTCCAAGGGGAACTAAAAGGAACTTTGCCATGGCCAATTTTAGCTTTAAAAACGGAACAGGCTGTGGTGTGCATTTCAGTCCTGACCCTTTTCTGTTAAAAAAAAAAAAAAAACACAAAACAAACACCAAAGAATAAACAACCACCACAACAAAACGTTAGTTAAAAACATTTTGTACCTTAATTGCCTTGGCTCAGGTATTGACACCAGCTCAGGGACATCTGGCAAGCCAGTGAGATGCACTCAGGATTTAAAGCTGATGAGCACTCATGTAAGGACACTGTAGTCACTAACACAGCATGACAGTCCATAAGCAGTTTAAAAACAGCAGAAGATTTCTTTTTTGACCAATTCCTTTTGTAATCTGTGCCTGGTCTGGTTTGTATCAGAGGGATATAAAAACACTAAGGATTGTTTTTGTGACACTGCAATACCATCCAGAATGGATTCTGTAGTTTGTCTGTGTCACTGTGGTGCCTGCTAAAGTCTGGATCATCTCTTCTGGTTCTTCAGGTGTCAGGCAAGTAGAAATTTGTCAGCAGGTATTACAGCTCAAAGCAGAGTTTTGCTCTGTTTGGTAATTCCTTTTGAAAAGCACTGGGATGGTAATTTACCATTTTTTTACTATAAATTCTAAAATAAAATATTGAATATGCATTTTTTAATTCTTTATGCCTCTCTCTTTGAACCCAAGTTCTATATTTCACCTCTGCTGACAATCCACTGTGCTACTTTCCACTTTACAGTGGCCTGTCAGAAAAGCCACAAAACACACCCCAGGGACCAAGAGCCAACTGTTACCACTCAAACAAGAGCGAGGAAAATGTGTATCCTGCTCCAAAGGGACCAGTGCCCTGCCAGGGAATTTTCAGAAGCTGTTATACTTGGCTCTGAAAATAGGAAATCCAGGTTCAGCATGAAATATCTCTTCTGCATAAACACGGCTCTTACCTGGTTGGATTCTGAAGCACTTGGACCAGTCCTGGTTTAACAAGGCAAATTCTCTAGATCCTTATCTCCAGAGGAGCACAGCTGCCTTAGTCCCTCTCCTGTCTACATCTGATAAAGACAAACTGAAAGAGCAATGACTGTGTGTCCCTGTTTGCATAAGTGTGATGCTTCATCTCTAGAGACCCTTCCCTTTTTGCTCAGCAAGGTAACATAATGAATTTAAGAGATGAAAATGTGTCTTTTCAAGCGTAATTACAAGATATACTATCAGGCAAATGAAATCATCTTTAACTTGCTGGTGTCCCAGTATTAACCCTGTCATTACTTAGCTGTCCCCAGAAAAGATACAGGATATACACATGGATAAAATCTGTGGAGAGAGAACCTGACTGCAGTCATTGGTATGTGCCAGCTGATGACACCGTGCAATATGTACACAGACAACCTGAGTGAGAAGGAAGAGAGAAAATATTACTATTGACATTTACAGAGCAAAATAAAATCCTGCCTGCTGAGCAGATTGTGGCTAGCCCTGATCTAAAACATTCAGCTAACATGAGATAAAAAGGTGAACAGTTATTATAAAGAAAGGTATCTTTATTTTCAAAAAAGGAAAAACGTGCAAAGCTGTGGGGTTTTAGATCATTAAAAACAATAGCTAAGATTTGGCAACCTTAAAGAAGTAGAAAAAGAGTAATTTTCTTTAAGATAAATCAGATCATTATCAAACATCATTGTCTTGCTTGTGTTAAAATCCATTCCTGCCATACACATATTTATGAGAGGGAAATGGCATAAAAGCATTACCAGGAGGAAATCCTGCATCTCTTCTCTAGAAAACAGGTGAGAAGTGGCCATTCCCCTGTTACTCCACAACTTTAAAAAGCCACACTACTTATTTAGGCTTTTTGCAAAGAATAACCTGGGTTGCAGAGATGATTCGATTTCATCAAGCCCAGCTTAAATTCCAAATTTCCATCCATATTCAGTGACAGCAGATGATACATCCAGTCAAATATTAATTATTCCTTAAAGATAATCGACATCCAGTATCCCTCCAACAAATGAGGCTGGAAAACACAGAGCAGGTTAACTCAGCTTGCAGGGCACCTCCTCCTGGGGCCGTTGGCACTACCTGTTCTATGGATCCTGTTGACTTTTCCACTGCCCGTGCCAAGTCCTCTCTGTGCTCTCTCAGGTGGTAACAATCTCTTCATGTTTCATACAGCCCAGGAATCACACATCTAAAAGGTGTCTGGAAACAAAGTCAAAATCCTTGAAGACAGTCTGCTCCTTCCGGGTGAGGAGAGCGACCTCCTCGGGGGGAGTAAGGATGGGCTTTTGGGAGGTGAACTCTTCATCGAAGTTGCTGATGTCAGTGGGATCTCTCAATCTGGGCACAAAGGGGGGCTTCAGTCTCCTGGCAAGCAAGGCATCCCAATCAACTCCCTGGAAGAGAAGGAAGGGAACAGGCCAGATTGACAAGTGCAGGTGCCATCAAATTGACTGACAGTCACTGTCATCACTTGACAGCATCTTTGATGCTGCAGCTTCATTTAAAAAGGAGTATTTGTTGATGTCTGAAGTTGGGTAGATTCTTATGTACGAGCAGCACAACCAGAAATAGCAAAGGGACTCTGGCAGCTTACAGATCCCAAAAAACACACTTGGGATGTTATTTCAAACATGATTTGAAACATATTCCTGAATGGAGCAATGAGGTGCAACAGAAACTACCGCTAAGATTTCACTAGTAACTAATGGAAATATGCCTCAATACCAACAGAGAGCACATCACTCTCAGCTCAGATTCAAGAAGTGAGGGAGAGGGATAAAGCAAGTTCCTACCTTAAAAAAGGGCTGGATTTTAATCTCTTCTGCATCTTTCTCCCCTGCTCCCAGTCTACGCTCTGGGCATTTCCGAAGCAGCTGCAGAAATATCAGGGCAAAATTAAACAGTGGGAACAGGGATGGACAGAAAATATTCCAGAGAGAAAAACAAAAGAAAGGCGATAGACTGATCCCTCAAGTATCTTCTCATTCTTACTTGGCACCAAGGTCATCGTCTGCTAGGAATAGCTCAGACCTAGTTCCTTGTAAACAACTTGCCAACAGCAATAAGGTACCTGCTATAAACTGCATGAAGCATCTCAGCTTAATTGTGCACCTGTGACTGAGGGATCACATTCAAGCCCTGAATCCAGCCATCTCCACTGAATGGCTCCGACATTCCTGCCCTTGAAGCAACACTTCTCCATGTCAGACTTAGCAGGAACAGTGAGCAGCCTGCCTAGTCATCCTTACACAGAAGAATTGCATTTATGTAAAGAGATGGAAATGAAAAATACTTGTAAATGTGAAATGTTTCCTTAGTCTGTGTAGGCAGCTCCAGATTACACCCACAAATGCTACCCAGTCCTAACAGAGTCCCTCTGGATCCACTCACACAGAAAATGCAAATTCCTGAGGCTCCCAGAGACCCAGCAAGCCCATTACCTTTCGGATTATAGAAAGTGCCTCAGCTGAGAGGAACCGTGGATACCGGACTTCATCATTGACGATGCTGTCAAAGACTTCCTCCTCATCATCTCCAGGGAACGGTGACTGCAATTGGGACATTTATTTAATCCAAATACCACCCACTCCTCACTATTAAATAGGGATGAGAATAGCAAAGAGTTGTATGGATTAATTAATGTTTGGCAAGTACAGCGAATGAGAAAAATGCAATTAAAGTACTAATAAATACTTGGGTACATTTAGCAATATTTCCTCTCAGGTGGGCAGGTCGCCACAGTGAGTAGTGAGATGTCCTGAGGAAAGGTGGCCTTACCTCACCAACAAGCATCTCATAAATGAGCACACCCAGTCCCCACCAGTCCACTGCCCGTGTGTACGAGATGTCCGTCAGGACTTCTGGGGCCAGGAATTCAGGGGTGCCACAGAAGGTGTTTGTCCGGTCTCCATAACCTATTCCTGGAGGAGAAGAACACTTGTAGAATCCAGCACATGTTCCTGAATGGCTCACAGGCAGCCTCCCCTTCTGAGAGCTGCAGTTTATCACCTGATGCTGTTACCTGGGCAAGGGTTCTCACCAAGGTTTGTAAATGGCTGTGAGGAAGTGGGAAACCTGAAGCTCCCAACAGCTCCAAATAACAAATATACAGACAGTGCTTAAATAAACAGCAAACCCAAGAAAACCTCCTTGCTCATCTACTCATGTACACATTTTATAGTACCATATATTCTGGATCCTTTGAACAAACAAGCACAGTTCAAAAGACTTCATACGTTTCCTAAAGATTAAAGGACAAAGTACTCTTCCCAAGTTCATCATGACCAGATAGGGGAAGTTTCCTTGTTGTTTGGTTTGTTGGGGTTTGTTTTGGTTTGGTTTTTATGGGTTTTGGTTTCATTTATAAAATTGGGATTAATACAAGTTACACACAATACCTGTATTTCTGAACAGATAACAAAAGCCCAGATCCTAAGCTGATCGCCATGGCTCCATTTCAGCTTCTTCAGTCACTCACCTTCCTTACACAATCCAAAATCTGCAATCTTCACAAATCCTTCAGCATCTAAAAGGAGATTATCCAATTTCAGGTCCCTGCAGGCAAAGGAGATGAAAGAAAACTGTGGCTGAAGTCTGAATTGCCACCCAACCTTTTTTTTTGTTGCAAGAGGCAGAAGATAGTGTTAATAAAGAGAATAAAATCTAAACTGAGTAAAAGTTTACATTTCATTTAAATTCTATATTATTGGGAAGATTACCCTTAATTTATTGATATTTTCCTCTAAATGAAAGGCTCACAGACAGCTTGGAGCTGAGTGGGACTTACTCATCTGGAAAAGAGCATGACAAATTACTTGACTATCCCAGTAAAAAGTGACTTACAGGTGCCCCCCAGAATGTACAGACATGTCACAGAGGATTAATCACCTGCAACATGCCAGATGAATTGCTTCTAGGTGACTTTCTTTACTGTGAGCACGATGAACATGCTGATAGCAACAGGCAGTGGGGGAAATAAAGAGAGACAGAAAGATTAGAAACCCCAGCACGACAGTGAGCTCCAGACACAGCTACAGGAAAAATCAACTTAGATTGCTAAACTTAGACTTGAGTCTCTGCTGCATTACCTATAAACAATTTTCTTCTCATGTAAGAACTGGAGCCCCAAGACTACACAGGCTGTATAAAACCTAAAAGACAGAAATAGTTATCAGGAAATATATATGAGATTCAAGTTAAAAATTTATGGTGCCGGGAGAGTAGATTAATTCTAACTCACTGTGCCATATGCTCCGGAAAGACATCCTCATGTATGCGCATCATCAGATCCCCACCTGGAGTGTATTCCATGACAAAACAGGCGTGATGAGGTGTCTGGAAACACGCAAACATGTTCACAAGGAATGGATGATCAGAGGAATTGACCACTTCAAATATTCGCTTCTCACAGTTCAGGCTGCCAGGAGTCAAAGGACAAAAATGTCAGTGTTAAAACTTGGCAGAAAAGCCTGTTTTGAGCAAGATGGGATGAAGGAGGAAATCTTTACATCTTCAGTTAGAGAAATAAAAAGTGAGGGCTAATGTAAATATTTATCTTACATACTTCCAAACCTTGAGTTTTAGAGTGTTCTTCATCTGCCATTTTTACAAAAGTTAGACACACAAGTTTCCTTATACTTAAGACTTAAGGTCGCATTTAACTTTAATAGCACCATGACCAGTACACATCATACTAACACTTGATTACAGGTGTGTTAATGTAGCCTCTGGCAATAGTACCATCTCTAAACAAAGCTCACCTATCAATTTCATCTCTCCTAATAATGTCCTTTTTCTTCAAGGCTTTGATGGCATACAGCTTCCCAGTTGCTTTGTATTGGGCCAGCAGTACCTGAAAGACAACAGAGGAGCTGTGCTTCAAACAAATATCATATTTTTTTACCAGATTATTTCAACTCCCATTGACACAAACTATTTCCATCCACTCCAGACAACCATCCTCAAAACCACGCTCAAGGAACATCAAAACCAGAGCACTGGTTTTGGAGTGCTCCTTGTGCTGCTGCAGTGCAGAAGGATGTCAGTGTGAGTTGTGTCCTCCTCACAGTTGGCCCAGTGCTTTAGGAGCACCTCAGAGCTCTCACAGAGGGAAGTATGCACACGGATTTTGGGAATGCAGCCATTCCACCAGTGATCCTCATGACAATGACTTTGCACTCCCAGGACAGTTTTCTCCACGCTTTGAAGCCACAAATCTTCAGGAGTTTTCACTGTTAACAACAGTTTTCAGCTGCTTGTGTGGCTGGGCTGGGTTTGTTCTGCATCTGCATTGCTATAAATCTCTCCTGCACAGTAACATTTTTTAGACCCCAAAGCAGAGCCCCATCTTCCCAACCTAAGCCCCACTGCCCTCCTCCCCAGGGTCCTTCTGTACTACCTTGCCAAAGTGGCCACGGCCCAGCACAGCGATGCAGTGAAAATCCTCGAGCTGAACTGTCCTTTTCCTGCAGACCAACAAGAGGTGCTGAGACAAACCCCAGGAGATGCACCAGCAGATAACAAAGGAGCATGTGTTTGTGTTAGGGGAAGGAGCTCTGTTTAGCAAAAGGGTGAGCAAACAGCTGTGCCAACCACTTCTCATCTAAGCTGAAATCCTCACAACTAAGGCTTGCTGCTGCTGTTCTGCCACTGAAAATAGGAGCAGATAACCTTAAAGTGAGGGAAGTGCTCCCAGCGGCAGCAGTCTGACTTCCATCTGTACTGGCTGCCCTCTCTCTCACTTCCCGTAACAGGATTAGTTCCCCTCCACCCCCATCCCTGGGGTGGTAAAATTCAATTTCTCCTACACTTCTCTCAGCAGACTCAGCAGCAGCTGTGGTAATCAGACATGAACTTGTCTACAGTGCTGGCAGGACAAGGGCATAAGGAGAAAAGTTCTCAAACAGGAACTAGAAATAAAACACACAGACAACAGACTTTTCCACGTTGCTGAAAAAAAGTAGCTGAATAAAGAGACTAAGTAGAATGTAATGTCAGACATAAGGTGTTATCATGGAAACTCAGGCTACAGAATTGCTAAGGAAAGAATTTTTTTGCAAAGAAAACAACCTACACCTTAAATGCTTTAACCCAGGATCATCTTTAAAAGGCAACAGACACTCCATACTCCTCCAGAAAGTGGAATGAAGAGCTTTCATGGTGTCATCCACACTCAGCACTAAGAGTCTGGTGCTGAGAAACCAGAGCACACCTTTGGCAGAATTTTAGACTGTACACTCAAAACCTTCAGCCCAGTGACTCTTTAACCTGTGACCCAAGACACTCCATGCCAGCCATAGTTACCTCGGAGATATTGGGATTGGAAATCCTGTTACAGCAGAGCTGCAGGACTTCTCCTCAACATGCAGCCTCTTCAGGCACTAGGAAGAGAAAGACAAATACAGCGGGTCATCCTCTGGAATCTGACCTGAACATCCACATCCAGATTTTCTCCTCTGTCAAGATCTAGCATAGCCACAGACAAGTTCTTGCAGTTGGTCATCACCTCTGCTCAGGGGGAAGCAGCATGAAAACAGGTTGTCTGTGGACACACAAAACTATTCCCATGTACAATATTTTTATAGGGTCAAACCTTTTAAAATAAACACTTTTAAAAGTCTACGGTAGAACATTTCCTTCCAAGAAAAAAGGACTCTCACATCAAAAGAGTTGTAATGATAAAAGAATGTTGTTTCCTCTATCACCAAAGCCAAATGAGAAAGGGAAAGATGTGGTAGAACACAGGTCCATAAACCATTTTACTATTCAAAGCTATTTTCCTGTTCCTTCCTGTCAGAAAAGTAGAGCTGCTCTTAGTTTTGCCAGTTTTTTTTTAATGACAAAGAACTTAATCTGGTCCTAAAAGCCTGTTAGCCCTCCTCCCCTGCTTTCTCTGTTCTGCACTCTTGCCCTGGACTCCCAGTGCTGACCTACCCCCTATTTTGCTTCTCCAAGAAAAGCAAATTAAAACTGTAAAAGAAAATGAAGCAGGGGGCAGGGGGGAGAGAGAAATAGAGGTGCAACTCCTTGTGAAGACTCCATGCCAAAGTAGCTCCCTGGATTCTGAATCCCTGGACATCAGCCAGTTAACGAGGAGGTGCTTGCCTAAAGTACAGTGAATTTCTTCAGTAATAACAAACAAGAACCAGGTCTTGAAAGAACACCAACCAGCAAAGACAAGTTTCCCAATTAGCCCAATTATTTCCCAATTAGGTGATCACCGGAGAATCTGCAGGAGATGGTGCTGATTCCTTGGAGTTGGCCACCAGGAAAAGGCGTGGAGGCTTGGGTGGTGCTTCATCAGCAAAGGCAAGCTTGGCCGCAGGGAAGTCACTGCATTTGTAAGACAGAATTGAAGGAGGTTTTGCCTTAGGGCCGAGCACTGTACACAGACACCTTTGTGTCACCTTTGCTGTGTTAGCTCAGTCCAAATCACTGGACAACAGCACTCCCTGAGTCACACAAAAGCCTGTGAAGTACCAACAGGACATGTATGGTCTCCTAAATGAATTAAAAGTTGGTTAGACTCATATTCCAACACTGGCGCTCTGATGCTATAAAACCAATGAGACACAGGTGTGTAGATATAAGGCAGTGTGATCATGAATTTAAAGGATATCTTGATTTTAGAAGCAACACAGTAGCTGAGTCAATTTATTTTTATTTCCTATGTCTTGTGTATCAGTGGGAATAATCACTTGAGAGAAAGAGTGATTCTCTAAAAATTAATTCTAGCAATTTATTTTGGGGGAAGTCTTCTACAGCACACTTAAAAGCTCAGCTATGTCCCTTCTGAGTGCTACACTATGCCAGGGGTTGGAGTACATGTTCTCCTGGAAGGAGAGTGCATTTTTATCACAACAATCACACAGTGACCTTATATAGATCAGTTACTATACTGGTGAAGACATTTAATGAGTGTAATTGTACATCTTTTTGTGCAGACATACACATTTTTCTCATCAGTGTCTTCCTCCACGTCAGTGAGGTGCGTCAGTTTTAAAATCCACCCCACACCCATTCCAGGGTCATCCAGCTACACTCAGAACATGACTTACCTGCTCAGTTTGGACACTGAATCAGCAGGACTTTGTGGGGAAACTGGAGGAAAGTCTGTCTGAGTGGGATCCTGAAGTGGGGGACTCAGAGTGCTGATGGTATTACAGGGAGGGAGGAAACTCATCATCAGGCGACCCCAAGCAGCAACATTCATGTTCATCTGAGGAGCTCGAAGAAATTCCTTCCCTGGAAGAGCCAGAGTCAAAACACCACTGAGATTACAACACACATGTTAGAGTCTCATGTAGTGTTAAATTATAGTTTTCACCCAAACACCAAGGGGTTACCCCAAAAGGTAGCCCATCCTTGGGAAAATATTTTTTTTTTCAAGAAAGAAATTTTAATCATAATGATGAAACAGATCCATTATTTCACCTACATTCAGCTCCACGTACTATCATAACAATCTTCAAGATGAAATTGCATAAGATGTTAGAAGTTGATATCAAGTCAGATTTCTTGTATTTCAACACTGCATTCTAATCATCCAGCCTGTTAACAGAAGTTTCTGAAAATGTCTTAAAAAGAGTAAAACACTTGAGATGTTTTCATTATTTTTGCTACTTTTTGAAGAACATAATTGTAAAATCTCATTTATTCCCACTGCTACAAAATCTCAGCATGTAAAGTTTTACCTTGTTCAGCTTCACAAGAAAGAATTTGCAGAGAAAGAAGTATGCAAGTTATTCCAGTCCACAAATCCCATAAATCTGAGATGCCAGCTTTAAAGATTTGACAGTCAGTAGCCTGTCATGCTACGCTCTTCCACAATTCAGAGTTTTCCAGAAAACCTTCCAAAATGTGTTCATCAGTAACAGCATTGCTGGTTAAAATTAGTACAGTTTGAGTCCTGGATCTTATCACAGAATCATGGAATGGTTTGGGTCGGAAGGGACCTTAAAAACCACCTAATTCCAACATCCCTGCCATGGGCAGGGACACCTTCCACTAGCCCAGGTTGCTCCAAGCCCAGTCTAACCTGGCCTTGGACACTTCCAGGGATGGGGCAGCCACAGCTTCTCTGGGCAACCTGTGCCAGGGCCTCCCAAACCTCACAGGGAAGAATTTCTTCCTAGTACTTATTCTAACCCTGCTCTCTGTCAGTGTGAAGCCATTCCCCCTTGTCCTGTCTCTCCAGGGCCTTGTCCAAAGTCCCTCTCCAGCTCTCTTGGAGCCCCTTTAGGTACTGGAAGGGGCTCTCAGGTCTCCCCTGGATCCTTCTCTTCTCCAGGCTGAACACCCCCAGCTCTCACCCTGTCTCCAAAGCAGAGGTGGCTCCAGAACTCTTAAGTACTTTTGTGGCACTCCTTGCTCCAAGACATCCATGTCCTTCTTATTTTAGAGACCCACAGAATCTAAATAACTAGCAATTTTCTCTTCTTAGCAATGCAACTGTGAATACCAACACCATGACAATGTCACATTACAGACTGTGCTGCAGCCAGGCTGCCTGCACCAATATGACCAAACAAGCTTCCACATACACAGGAATTAGCAGGCATTTTAATGTCAAATAAATGGAATGGGCAACCCCTGCCCTTGGCCCCGTGCCCTGGACAGTGAGCACTCGGTCCTCCAGCCCCTCACCTTTCTGTTTGGGGAAAATGCGCTTCTGTCGCTGCAGTTTTGGCTTCCTCTCAATGACAGGATTGCAGAACATCACCTGTCAGAGAAGCAATGGGGATTTGTCAGGGTTCATCATTTAAAGTGTAAGCCCAAACTTTCCCACATGTCTGTTCTCTCATCAAATTCTCCATTCCTGTGTGTCTGGTAAGTTAGGAGTTATGCCCACAGACTCCAGACTGCACTGTTCTGGCTTCACCCTCTAAACAGCTGTTAGCTCAGCTGTGGCTTTAGCTGTTGGATTTTTCTGCTACCTGGAATGTAGAAAAACCCCAGAATTTAGACTGATTCCTATCCCAAAAAACTTTACCTAATTTGTTAATCCATGCATAAGGTTTGGAGGGTAACAAACACAGTCGTTCACAGCACAGAAGTAAAAATCAGAAATAACAAAACAAATCACCACAAAGCAACCACAAAAAACCCAAGAAGGCAGGGAGAGGAGGCAAATTTTGGTACATGAGGTCCAGATCCTGCTTTGGAAAGACAACCATAAGAACTTTGACCACAAAAGAAAGGAGAAAGTACTGCAGCTTTTAAGGGATTATCCTGATGATCTCATTGACGGTACTTTTAAGTATTATTAGCCTCAGAAAGATGATAAAATAAGCGTAGCCAGAGGGAATTTGGATCTCTGATTCTACAGTCTGTGAGTCAATCCTGACCATTAAGCCTTATGTTTAATTAAAGTGTCACTGATGATTCATAATGTAAGCAAATGAAAACCAATGGATTTCACAGCACACACACACACAATTACAGTGGAGCAGCTGAAGAGTCACTCCAGGCTACGGCACGTGTACATCTATTATATCATGTTGTTCCTTATTCTTATGTGAGATGTAAAGGGATTTCAGGAGTCATTCTACCCTTCTAGATTACTGCTCCTTCCACTGCCTGTATTCTGGGCTGAACAACTGCTTTCAGGGCAGGCAACCTAAACAGAGTCCTCTGAAAAAGAAACAAAGCTTACATTTATACCTCTGCAAAAAGCATCCCCTGGGGCTCGAGAGAGAGGCACATCCCGTGACGTTCGTTATCAAGGAAATCATCCAAACGTAAAAACTTCACTGCACAGAGTTCTCTCCAGTCCCTCCAGTACACTGCAATTTCCAGCTCACGAGACTGGTGGGATGGGGGAGAAAAACAAAACAAGCCAGAAGAGTTACATCCTGCCCCATGCTCTGGAAATGGCGCACACATGCTGTTGTAGAAATAAAAATAAATCAGTAAACTAAAGAGTTTGCATAAAGAATTTCTTTAGACCCTCTCTTCCCTGCTTCTGATGTTTTCAGATCTTAGCTACAGACCCTTTTGGAGGTTGCTGTCTTGGCTCCCCATTTAGAAATCCCTGAGAGCCACTTTGCTGATAAGATGAAATAAACTGCTCAGATAAGGAGAGAAGGACAACAGATGTTGCTCAGTCTGAACTGAATGTCTGGCAGAGATGCTCCGCCTTCAGAGGAAGGCTGAGATAACTGGCACATCAAAGGACATGGGGACAGCAGCAACAAGGAGTTGAATTCAGTGGAATGGCAGCTAAACAAGCAAATCAGGTAAGGAGAAACGTGAAAACAAACACAGCACAGGAATTCTTGGGCAGACTTACCCGGTCCAGCTCAATGACAAAGCTCTGGTCCCATGCCTGGTTATTAACTGGTCCCCAGTTTGTCTGGCCAACCACTTTGTTGTCCACTTTGAGCACAGCAAGGACCTCATCTGGACAAAGGAGAAAACATGGATTATAACTTTTTACCAAAGAAACCCTCTAAACTAACACTAAAGGTGAACACCCCAACCAAAAGTAATTTCCAAGACAGTCCTAGGACACAATTCACTCTTTCTCTCAGATTCCAGAAACCAGGTTTCTTGTAAGAATACTGATACCAGGCCAACCTGGTACCACAATGAGAATCCCTCTTGGTCCCATATGCCACCACAGGCCAGCAGGGAACCCCATACTCACTACATGGCTCCTCATTCCGCAGGTACTTTCCTGCAACACCACGGCCCAGGCCAACTCGGGTCCGGGAAAGGGACCTCAAATCACTTGGGCTGCCACAGATGGGAGAGGAACTAGTCATTCGGGAACGTCCTGGAACGTTTTCCAATAGATCCTGACACCCCATCAGCCTCACTTCCAGTGTTCCTAAGGAAGTTTAGGAGAGTAAGGAACATTATTATGTAAAAGATAAAGTGATTTCAGTCAGCCTGTCCTCACAGAGTTCCAAGAATTTCTCAGATTCATGATTTCTTGACTCTACATTAATAGACTGCAAATCCATAGGATCAGAAAGCTCTGCCTGGCCAAGAAGATATAAGCCCAGTTCCTGGCAAATCCAATGTCCATGTAACAAGAGGCATTACAACAGTGAAAAAGAAACACAACTCATTTTGCCCTCTCACAACAACACGCCATGCAGGATCCCTGTACCTGTGAGGGCTGTAGGTTTGATGACTGGGGTGGGTTGGATGCTGCCATGCTGGGCTCCCAGGGAGGAGGTGTTTACCAGCTCCTGTTTGATGAGTGCTCTCTTTGGGTGATCAGGAGAAAGCTCACTGAGCTGACGCTCCAAGGACAAGCGCAACAGGTCAATCTTCTGAGAGGACTCTTGCAGACGACCCTGAGCCTACCAGTGGGAAGTAGAAGAGAAAACAGGCCAAAAAATTCTCATGCACAGCCCCAGGCAAGGTACTATTAATCCTTTATGAACTCAAGTAAGCTTCAAAAAAAACCAACAAGACAACATTTTGCTAACAAAGGAACAAGATGAAATATTTCCCCACAGAACTTGAGCACCCTATCAATGTTACTCCTGATGTTCCTGAGAAATTTCACCAAAGGAAGGAACACTATTCCCTAGAAGGAAAAGTGATCCAAACCAGTCAGCCCTCAGAGAGAGACATGACCTTCCTAAATTAATAACTTAGTTAACTCTGCTCCTCCATGCTGAATCACTACTGTTGAGGCATGAAACCACCCAAGAAGGCCTGAGCAGTATCCTCTTACCTCAGCCAGAAACTTGCGATCCTGGACTCGACTCCCTCCAAGGATCTTCAGCACATTCTTTGCCCCCTCAGCAACAGCAGCTTCGATGCGCAGGTGGTGCCTCAGCTCCTCAATACGCAGCTCCAAAGCACTGATGGTGCTTCCCACCCTCACTGGCCAGACAGAACATGGCAAGGATGAAAATGGACTGAGTACTGCGGATCTTATGGCTTTGGCTGCACGTGGTCTGGGCTGCATCAGTTACTTCAAGCACTTTACCTGCTGGATCCACGGCATCTTCCAGCCCTCCTGCTGCCTGAGACACCTTCACAATGTGCATGCGGATTATCTCAATCTTGGTCTTGCTGTCCTGAAGCATCTGCTGAGCTGTCGCCAGCAGCTTCCGCTCCTGCCAAGGGCAAGCAGATGCAGAGAGAGAACCATGATCATTGAAAATGGGTTACAGGGGTGTGCTCACATGTGAGGGTGAGGTGGTACATGCAAGAAGGGTCACAAATTACTCTGGAATGTAATACACGAGTGATTATGTAAAGGAGGCACCACCAAGGACCAAGATCATGATCTCCATTTGCAGAGGGAAAGGACAGGTCAAGGACATGTCCAGTTAATACCAAACCCTGCAGTAACTGAGACTTGTTCCCTGGTTAATGGCACCGACGGTGTTCTGGGAGCAGGGGTTTTGAACAAAAACTGGATTAACCTTCCTAATAAGTTTGGACTTGAAATTTTTTAAATACAATTATTCCAAACTCAAACAGTGAGATGAATGTGAATCCAGTAAAGTTATGAAAACTTTTCTCCCATAAAGAGATACCACTTGCTATACTTTATCCTAAACAACCCAGTGATATCCAAACATCACACCAACTCAGTGTGCAGTCCCAGTGCTTTGTGAACTTTCTGTCCTCAAGTCAGTGACTGAACATGCCTCTTATACCACCCTTATGCGCAGTACCACAATGTGCTATTGCTATGCTGAGACCCAAACTACAGAGCAAGGATTCAGCAGGCAAGCTTTGCAAATTGATTTCTCTCCCACACCAATAATCAGAGAGTTATGGGTACAGCCTTTAAATATAAATTTTGATCCAATAATCCATCTTCCAAAATGGCTGATTATTCCTGCTTACCTTGGATGTTGAATACAACTGGATCATGTTCTCAGCTCCCTGTTTCACTTTGATTTCAACATGCAGCTGCTTTTTCAGAGCTTCAACCTTCCTTGCCAAGGGGTCTGGGTTTCTTTCCCAGAGGCAAGGATCTGGAGATACAGACCCATCTGCACAAACAGCACAGTCAATACCATTAGTCACCTTCTCTCATTTCATTTTATTGGGTTATAGATGGGTGATGCTATAAAGGGAAGTTAGTCTACAACATAAGGTACAAAAAGGTCTTGTCTACACAAGTAACTTAAAACAATGTTTCAAATGAAGCTCAGGCTCTTATCTGTAAATATTTCTTAGTTTATCAACTAACCTGTCCTAACAAGCACTCTTCCAGTTTTATGCTCATTCATCCTGAAAGACACTTGGATGTTCACCTGCCAGAAACTCTACTGAAACCTCTTCAATTCTACCTCCAGCCAACTCCTGAATATTGCCCACACTTACCACTCTCAGCTGGTTTTCTCCCTACACTGATCTCTCACATTTTCACCTTTTTTGCCCCATTCCCAACTTTTTACATCACAGATCATTTCATCAGCTAAAAACCAACAGAAGAAGCTCCCAGTACTTGTGAGCGACCAGCAAAATATTAATTCAACATCTCTAAACACTGAAGGGTTATAATTTTCCTGTCAATCATGTCCCAAGACTTACCTGTCTTACTCTCCTCTTTGTCTGTTATTACAATCCTTGCATTGAGCTCCTGCAGTTCCCAGTGCAGCTGTTCCAGTTTCCTGTTGGAAGATTTCAGCACGTGCTCGATATGAGCAAGATTCTTCCTGTCGGTCATCGCTTTGCGCAGGTTTTCTGCTCCCTCTTTGATCTTCAGCTCCTTCTGTATAGCCCGGCGAAGCAGCTCCTTCTCACCCTCCAGTTTCTGCTGGAAGCTTGGATCCATTAAGTTCCCACCATTGTCCAGCTGCAAGAGACAGCTGCCCTGCAGCCAAAGAGTGTTGGGCAAGAGGATTTCAGAGAGAACGCGGTCCAGCTGTTTTTACGACACAGCAATACTCTCATAAGATTCCACTCCTTCATTTCATTCAGAATTCTAAAGCCAATCTTTTCACCAGATTTTCAAGAAGACCAGACCTATACTTCAGTTGCACAGGACAGAACACAACTTTGATCTTCACAAGCCGTAATCTGGTTTTAAACCATTACAGAGTAAAACCTTCATCTTGCTTGGCTCCTTGTTATTTAATGTCTACACATCTTTGTTCTTGAAGTATCAAAGCCCAACCAATATTTGCTCTTGTTCTGATTAACATTAACTTCTCCTAGTATGATGTAGATACAGATTTTTATCTGATTATGCCTTCATGCTGAGTGCACAAGGACACATCTCAGATAATTTGATAGACTTTATAGGAATGCCACAAGCCTGTGTTAACTCCCAGCTATTAGTGCTGAAGACAAAAAATGTAAAACCTAGAGCTGTTTCTACACATGAACAAAGTAGTAAGTTTAACTGTCTGCTGTACCTGCAACAGTGAGCAGCCTGGTATTCAGTTTCTATTCTCTAAATGTCACTTCAAACACTGATTATTTGGGGTTGCATTAGTAGCATTCACACTTGTTCTGGGCTTTGCTTTACATCATTTCTAACAGTACTTGTTCTAGTGGAACATGGCTCAGGAAAAGCTCTGGACAGAGCTGTTCTGCCACAGACTCTGGACATGCCCAGTTTGGGCAGAGCAGAGGTTTTATCTCACTGCCCAAATAAACACTGGACTCAGACAGAAGCTGCAAAGCATCCCTGAGGATGCCACCAAACACCAGAACACATCCAAGTAAGAGCTTGTGCTTCTCTCTTCAACAGCAAGAGGGGCTTTAAGACATTCAGAGCAATGAATACATTAATGACTCATATTCTTTGCTTAAATGCAAAAGAAATGGTCAAGCACCACTACAGTAATTGGCTTAATGTCACACAGCACATCAGTGACTAAAGACAGGACTCGGGAATCCTGACTTGCTTTCAGACCCTTTAATAGGTTGACCACATTTCCAACAACAAACCACACTGGTTTTGTGTTACTCGTGTACAATATTGCAGTTTCAGAGCGTGCCGTGCATCCAAAACCCAGGCCAGAAATAATTCCCTAATCAAAGCCCCCACCAAACATCCTCAATCAGTTTTTGCTACAATTTCAATCTAATAGCAAAAAGGGGAAAAAACCTATTTTAAAAGCTGGCCTACACCCAAGTTTAGGCCACAATGGCCAAAATAGGAGTTGTTCAGATTGGTAACAAAACAAAAAGTTTCAGATTAATATCCTGATTCCAGGAAGTTCTCGCCCAATTAGTAAAGCCAGGAACTAAGCCAGAGCTTTGAAAAACATCCAAAGTTTTGTGAGGAAGAACTTGAATCATGGAGTTCCTGAGTCACAGGCAACCTTTACCAGCTCTAAGTTGGAAAATCAAAAAGGTCTTTATCCACTCTGTAGCAAATTACTAAAAGGAGCTTGTTGGTGGCAATTCTCATTTAAATAATGAATAAAAGCACACAGATTTATCTTCTATCCAAACTCTGCAAATGGGTGTAAGCAAATCCTCCCCTGGATGTACTCAGAGCAAAGGAATGACCAGTGGTGCAACAGTAATACCAATAAAAGGTGCTGAGTATGGAAACCCAGGTATTGATTCAGACAACAGATACAATCAATTCTTCCTCCCCATCACTCTCTGCCAAAAGCTAATCTGAATATCAGTTAATGCACCATGCTAATTTTATAAATATATTTAGACTTGTAAGCATGATATGTTTTACTGGATCCTACCTCCCCTTAACGGATCAGAGAGTGCCATAACATCAACATTGACTACACCAGAAAGATTAAATATTCCATTATGGAGGAGGATGAGAAAGCTGAATTTGCATTTGGGTTGATCTGCTTTGCATTCTGGCTCAGGAGTTTCGGTGGGGTGTCAGGCCACTGCCACACAGCCCGTGCTGCTCTTGGGATCCCTGGGAAGATCAGTCTCCAACACAATCCTGAAATGCGTTTACAGCTTGCAGGGAAACACCCAAACCAGCTGAAATTAGCTTGCTTTTGGCACTTGCAGCAAGGTGGCCAGAGTTCACCCAGGGCTTCCACCAGGCTCGTGTCTTACCCAAGTGTCCAGACTGCTTCCTCATAGCAAAAATTTCACCAGTATCAGAGCTACACTTAATCCTCTGGATGGCAGCCAGGGAGGGGACAGCAGATTAGATTAGATCAGAACAGATCCAATCCAGTTCCATCCATTACACACAGCTTGGCAAAGAGCTTCACCTGCACAAAGCCCAGAGCAGACCTGGCCCTTTCACTTATCACAGGAACTGATCTATAATTTGATCTAATAAGCTAGGATGCATCCTCCCTGACACCCACACGTGCTTCCAGGACATCTGAAATCCCACCTTCCGACACAACTTTGCGTCGCAGGGACGAGCCCCGCACCCGGCAGCCTCATCCCAGACACATTCACTCCTTAGGAGGAAAAAAAGCCACCGCTATCCCGGGAAAAGGGCACTCGCGGTCCTGCCCGGAGCCTTCCCAGCTCCAGGGGCCAGGGTGGGACGCGGCGAGCCCGGGAGGCAGCGGGATGGGGCGGCCCCCGGCGCTCTTTGTGTGGGTCTCTCCGTCCCTCCTTTCCCGGACCGGGCTCGAAGGTTTCCCCGCACGGGCGGCGGGCGGGACATTTCCCCCTCTGCGGGGAGCCCCTTCCACGCACGGATGTTCTCCCGGCGCGGAACCCGGGCGCCCTGCCCGCCCCCGCCTCGCCTCCCGCACCAGCTCGGCCCCAGCCCCGTTCCCCCGAGGCGAACGGGGTGTTTTCAGGAGGGTCCCGCTTGTCCCCCCACACCCTCTCCCACCTCCCCGGGGCGGGAAGACCCTCCAGCGCAGCCCCTTCCCGGCGGGGGGATGGATGGGGGGACCCGCAAAGGGCGGAGCGGAGCGTGAACAGAGGGACCCCCGGAGGGCACGGGGACCCTCCAGAAGGGCACAGGAAGCCCCCGAAAGGCTCGGGAACATCCTGAGGGGCACAGGGACCCCTGAAAGGCTCGGGGACACCCTGAGGGGCACAGGGACCCCTGAAATGCTCGGGGACCCCCCGAAAGGCATAGGGACCCCTGAAGGGTACAGGGGACCCCCGAAGGACACAAGGCATCCCCGAAAGGCACAGGGACCCCCTGAGGGGCATAAGGGACCCTCGAAGGACACAAGGGACCCCCTCGAGGGTCGCCGGGACCACCCGAAGGGCACAGGGAGCCCCCCCGAAGGGCACAGGACCCCGCTCTCCTCAGGCGGAGTTCCGGCCCCGCCGCCGCCCCCCGAGCCCTCAGCGCTCACCTGCGGGGTCGCCATCGCCGCCATTGCTCCGCCCGGACCGTCCGCACCGGCACTTTTCAAACTCGCCGGGGCCGCCGCCAGCGCCCTCTCGCGGGGCCGGCCCGGGGCAGGCGCCGGCGGGCGCGAACGGGAACGGGAGAGGGAGCCGCCCTTCCCCACACGGCCCCGGGCAGCGCGAACGGGAGCGGCTGTTCCCCACACGGCCCCGGGCAGCACAAACGGGAGCCGGAGCCGCCCTTCCCCACACGGCCCCCGGAACGGGAGTGGCCCTTCCCCACACGGCCCCGGGCAGCACGAACGGGAGCCGGAGCCGCCCTTCCCCACACGGCCCCGGGAACGGGAGCGGCCCTTCCCCACACGGCCCCCGGGCAGCGCGAACGGGAGCCGGAGCCGCCCTTCCCCACACGGCCCCGGGGCAGCCGCCGCCCGCCCTCAGGGGAAGCGCGCGGGCCGGGCGGGAAGGAGCGAGGAGGCCGCGGGCACGGAGGTACCAGAGACCGCCCCGAGGGAAGGAGGGGCCGCAGAGGGGCCGGAGGGCGGTCCGTGCCCTCGGTGGGTCGGTGCCCAGGGGAGCGCAGGGACGCTCAGGGACACAGCCCCCGCCGGTGCCCCTCTTTGTGCTGTGCATTCCATCTGGAGTTCTCCGGTGACTCGTCCCCGGCGTTTGTTCGCAGGGATAAGCGAACCGCGGCTCCCCTCGGGGCGGGATCCCCGCATCCCACCCCAGGGACAATGCCTGCGGCAGCGCTGAGCTTTGGGGAGCTTTTCACCCTCAAAATTCCTCTCTGCCTGCAGGATTTGGGGTTTCGGCTGCACATCCGAGAGAGTAAATAACCCAAACGTATTCCGTCGGCAGCGATCCCTCGACTCTCTGAGTGAAAAGCTCTGCTGTGCTGCCACCCCATCGCGCAGGACCGGCTCGATGTGTCACAGGTACAGCGCTTAAAACAAATTAAAAAGATACTTATTGCCTTCAGGTGTGAAAGACCCTCCTCAGCGGTGTTGCATAATGTTATTGCCGCACTAATGTGCTTTTCAGTCCTGGAGCAGTGCACAACTGTGAGTCAGGAGGCATCTGGAGGTGATGGTATTCCCACATACAAATTTAGAAACGTACTAATAAAACAGAAATGTTTTCCTTTTACTTAATTAGACCAGTTTTTCAGGCCTAAGCATTTTCTGACTTACAACTGAATAATTAATAAAAGGAAATAACCCGAAAATAAAAATTCGAAGTAAAATTTAGATCGAGCTTAACTGAATTGAATTAATAAAGCCTTAAACTTCTATTAAACCTTTGAATATGCCCCTGTTGCTAATAAAACAAGTGCATTTGATTAATACGAAGCCTTCTGCAACCTGCTACTATTTGTAACATGGTCCAGGCTCTGCTTAGTGTTTAAGGAATTATTTTAATTAGAGTGTTCATTCAGTGGAGATACTGAACGTCAGACTAGTAGGCGCAGACGGAGCTCCCGAGGCGCAGGGACACTTCCACACCCTCACAGAGCCCCTGTGTCCCAGCAGTGGGGATCAGGGCTCTGTTTGGCTCCATCACCGCAGAGGTTTGGGGGGCTGTGGCCGCAGGGGCCCTTTGCCCACTGCTCACTCGGGGTTTTCCTCCTGGTTTTGGACCCTTCAGGAGAGGCAGAGGGGCAGTGCAGGGAGAGGACCATCTGGCTGAAGGAGCTCCCCAGCCTGGAGGGCCAGAGCTGGCTCTCAGCTCCCGGGTGATCCCAGAGGCAAGGGAGGGCCCTATCCCTGGCTCCCCAGCATCCCACCCCGGGCACGGCTCAGCTGTATCCCACGTATCCTACAGGAGAGAGGGAAGCAGCAGTTGCTGCCCACTCGGCCACCCCCCTGCTGGCCGGGATGCTCCGGGGGCAGGCGGGTCGCGGTTCCCATCCCGGGATGGAGCAGCGCAGCCCCTTTGGGGGCTCCCGCAGCGGGCTCGGGGTTAAGGGAGGCCCCCCTTCATCCACTGAACCTACGAGAGGGCAGAGGCAAGGGGAGAGGTGATGATCAAGGAGGAGTCTTAGAAGTTTCCATTTTTAATGCAGGAGAGGGAGAATAAGAGTTTAAGCATAAATCTGTTCCCCAGAGGCACTTGTGAGCTCCCCTCACACTTCTCCACGCAGGAGAACCACCTCCTGTGCCCTATCCACCTCACCCATGAAAGATGATGCTGAATTCGGGACTAATAACTTGAAAAAGACTCTTAGAAAGGGTAACATCGAGTAACAGTTAAATGTACTTTAATTCCTTCAAACAGAAGGATAACTTGAAGGTACAGCAGAGAAATTATTTCACTGATTTCAGTCTCTTAAAAAAAAAAAAAAAAGCATGGCTTCAAAATTCAGGAACAGTATCCAATAAACAAAGAACTATCCTTATGCACCCGGTTTAGTGTGGTACAAAGACCTTACAGATTCAAATAAATGTCATAAATGACTGAGAAATCGATTCAGACAATGCTTGTTTACAGGGACAGAAACTATGTTGACAAGTATGAATAAGTACACAGATAATCTGTTTTAAAAACTCAAATCTTTCTAACTATATTTACACACACAGATGTATTTGTTTCCTTTGGCACTAGAAAGCACAGACAAAAGATTCCATTTTATAGCAATTAAAACTTCAAACTTAAAAATAACCTTTGAGCCCGTTAAGTCACAGAGCCCCAGCACAGGAGCTTCACCTTTATTAAATTGCTGCCAACTCTGTTCTAACCCTGGAAATTCAGACCACAAAGCCTGAAGTGATCATCTACCTGTGACAAATTTCACTTGGCATGATGAAGTGGATGTGAGGAGCTCAAGCAGTGGGGAATTAATGATAGACAGATATTTGATAAGAATGAATCTCCCATTATCATCATCCAAGGTGGACGTCTGCTTTTAAAAGCTCTTTATATGCATATAAAATGAAGCAAGTAGAAAAATGAACACCCATTACATATATTCAGCCTAATTAGACATGAACACTCAGAGCACGTGATGGCCAGCTGTAGTATTTCTGCAGCATTGCAGAGAAATGTGTTAATCCCTACTCATTTCCATTGCTAAAAAAAAATATATATATATAATTAAGATAATGCTTAACTAATACGGTTTATTCTTCTACCATGTGAGTTTACTCTTTATCCATTGCCAGGAGTAAACCTTTAAAGTTTCACAGGAAATTCAGTATTATCAGTACAGTAGCAAGAGTATTCTGGCACCCTGTAAATTCCTGAAGAATGTGCAAGACAAATCTAAGTAGCATTTCATTATCCAGACTTCTCATTCCTTATTCCTGGTATTTGACTTTACAGAGCCTGAAGCTTTGATTACTTTCAAAACAGTTTTTCAAGGTTTTCTGCTCTTAACCAACAGGGGTGGAACAACAGCACAATATTTTCCCTAAAGCATTCAAGACGAGCAAAAGATCAATTACCTTGAGGAACTACAGTTAGGACTACATACAAATTAAGTAATGAGGCATCATGGCAGGTAACAGCACAATGACCCTTTACCACAACAGGAAGCAATTTTCAATCTTACAACAAAAAGGAATTAAAAGACCCTAAAATTTATAGGACTTCATAGGTTTTGTTCCTTCTCTCTCTAGCTGGTAAGAAACCATTACTGGTCAACACTGTACTTTGCTCTGCAAGCAGGATCAGGGCAGCAGCTTTTGTTGAGATGGAATAAAGTACATGGTTGTCTTATTTTTGCATCGATCACATGAGACTGGACGTTGCATTGTCTCTGACAACTGGATCGAGTCCAAGCTGGACCACACACTCACAGAATGTTTTCCCTCACACATTATGCGTGCATGTCTCAACCAGAGATCAATCGTGTCCTGCCAAGTGTATTTTTAAGCATCAAAACCAAGCTGAATTTGGCTACAGCAAGTTTTGTGAGGAAAAGGAATCAGAGCACATAACAGCAAGTCTTCCCAGAAGACAAGTCTTTTCTACACATCCCAAGAGCTGCTTGAATTTCAGATTAGCTGATACAACTTTTTTAAAAAAAATATTTCAAAAGCACAGCATGTTAAAACAACTTCCATTACATTTTGTGGCATACCAGTACCAACAACCTCTATGTGAAATTGTTACAGGTTTCTCAAATGCAATCTCTTCTAATGAGAGAGTACAGTGTTATCTAGAGAACATATACATGCTGCTAACCAAGGAAAGACAGCAGGGAAGTAGCAACTTCTTACACATGAACTTCACCATGTCTGGCTCTTTGAAACAGCCCCCAAAATTAGCTTGCACTTCAGATTTACTTTAAACTGAAAAGACTTATAAAATCATCCCAGTCTTTTAAGACCCCTTGGTCTTTTTATTCTGAGTTTGCACAATGTTTTCATGCAAACATGTACTGGAGATACAGTACTCCGAGTTACTGCTTAAACATTCTGAGAAGCAAGTAATCTTTGAATATAAACCTGTGTCTTCACACATGGCCCTGCAAGAGTTGGAGTGTGCAGTAGGAACATTTTCCAGGTACTGAAATAGTGGAAACTAAATTAACTGATTATCAGTCCACACAACCACAAGGCTGCATTGCATTACAGAAATATTGACCGAATGGCCCAAAAATGCCTACAAGCAAGTTCTAAACAGGGTATTAAAAACTGTTTCTTTCAGTGAAGACCAACCAGCCCCTTTGTGTACACATTTAGTTTTATTGTAACAAAGCAACTTGTACACTTTAACGTTTAAAACTGAGCATCTTTCTTTCCTTTCCAGTGAAACAAAAAAAAAAAAAAAAAGAAAAAAAAGAATTTAAAAATAAACAAGAACAAAATTACAATAGAGAATGTCAATTCCAAATAAGATCCTACAGGTTCTGCTGATTCTCCATCAAGTGGCAGGGCTCAAAGTCATCATTAGGAGAAGATTTTATTTTAAAAGTGTCATCTTAAACTGCAAGGATGTTTGTTAAACATCACAATTAAACATGCCAAAGGAGAAGAAGCCATGTTGTCAAAATGCCCACTTAACCCACCCAAACATCTGAAACCCACCCCGCTGACCTTCTATAACCCCGTTTTTATTTTTATTTTTTTTTTAGGTTTTTCTTTTTTTTAAACAAGAGAAAGTAGACAGATACATGTTGGTAAATGCTAACTGTCCATATTCACATAGAGACACAGTGTAATCTCTGAGCCCAATATACAGAGAAAGAAGGAAAAAAGCTAGATTCTATGCACTACTACACAGGGGCCTAGCACTCTTCAGCTTCCAGCAGAGTGAAGGGAGCAGAAGGTTTTCTTTTTTCCCACAGAACATGGTGTGTTGATTCCATAAACAGTTTTTTTGTTTTGAGACAGGAAAGGATAAAAATGAACTTGAAACAGAAACCGGTAGATTCTTTTCCACTGTGTTCTGCTCAAGGTATTTCCCCCAAAATAAATTGTGAACCATGGTGTAGAGGAGAGAAAAAGAGACCTCAAGAGAACAAGGCGACTGAGCACAAGAAAAAAAAGACAGCAACTTGCTCCCAGGGACTGGAGAAAAATTAAAAAGGTAAAAAGGGGGTTTGGAATCCATCAGTGTTCAATTAGTCATCTTCTCCTTCATCCTCCTGTTGAAAGATAAGCAACAATTAAAACAATCTAATCACTAAACTTCAGACAGCAAATGCAGTGACCAGAGCTGTTGTACCACCCAACAGTTACTCAGTGTGTGCTGTAGGATCATCTCATTCCCCTCCTCACTAAGGAGTGGGAACACTTGCCCTCAGTGCCCAGCTACTGGTGACAGAAATCCCTCAATACTTGGGTGTCCCAAGGAAAACATATCAGGTTTAAGAAGCCATAACCTAGAATCGCTACAAGCACTGACATGAGTTTAACATTTGGAAAGTGAAGGGGTCATCCTTCTTCCCTTCATTTTAAACTCTGAAACGCTTCGACTTGCACGTGCCCAATTTGAGGTTACAAAATAGAGCTCGCAGCAGAACTCCTTTCAGCACAGGCAGTTTGTCCTGCTCAAAGTCAAACACACCACGCCCAGTTACGAGAAACAAAGACATTCTAAACCTTAAGTTCCCAACACCCTGGAATCCCACTTGGTACTAAAGGAAACTTTTAATTCCTTAACCCAACTGAGAGTCTTAGCTAAGATGGCCATAAGCAGAAATACACCAATAGGTGGGAGGATGATTAGATGCATCAACAAAAACTATTTACATGTAAAGCATGGCTCAAATGTTCATTAATTAAATAAGAATCTTGTTACAACCAGGCTCTTCCGGAGCACCTCCCAGTGTCTCATGTACACAAAGATATTTATTACTACACTGAAAGCAATCCACGAGTTGAGGTAGTTACAGTTCTGTTTCTTCCCTCCAAAAAAAAAAACTTTCACCTTTGTCACAATGGCTCAGTATTCCTACGAGATCCCTCATACACCAGAGATGGATGGCATGAAGGGCAAGATTACTCACCTCTCCTTCCTCTCCCTCATCATCATCTTCATCTTCCTCCCCCTCATCTTCATCTCCTTCTTCATCAATATCCTCTAATCCTTCCTCCTCTTCATCATCATCGTCATCCTCCTCTCCCTCCCCTTCTTCATCATCCATATCAGGAACCTTAAAGACACATTTGCAACATCAACTACAGTGATCAAATCACCTCTCACTCACACAGAGCTGCTGTGGGCACGGGTGTCCTGCTCAGGGCTGGACCTACCAAGTAGTACTGTAATGGATTTGGCCAGATGTCATCCTTGATGACTTCTCCTAATTCATCAGCCCCTGCATCAGAGTGGTCAGTGAACCAGGTGAAGAAGCTTTCTGGCTCTTCATGCTGCCTCTTCCTACTGGCTTTGTTCTGTGTCTGGCTTGAACGTTTTGTCAGGTCCTGAAAAGCAAGGAAAGAAGTTTCCTGAAGTAGTCTTTTTTTTTTTTCTCCATTTTTAGACACCCATTTGTCTCAACACCCACAATAAGTCACCTTCTATTCCCTCTTTGAGGGTCTTTAAGAAACATTTGGAACCCAACAACTCACAGAAGATACTGCATTTCTCATGAACATAAGAGAACAGTAAACCTGCCTGTTTCTTTCAATGACCTCCACCAAAATACTGAAAATTCACATTTAATTTATGTTTCCCTTCCCCAAGGAAGAACAAGTATGACAAATACTTAATGACACACTGAATTTAAAAGGTCTTACAATGGCTAAATGCTACTCAGAGTACCTGTAACTGCAATGACTACTACAGACACCCAATTTAAGAAACAATCTCCACACCTCTAAGCTCTGTCTTTAACTTGAGATAAAGACCTGCCTGGGCCTTCCTAGCCTAAGATTTCCTGCTTTGAAGTCTTCATGCCATTCTTTGCAGTGAGTGGAAAAAAAACCAAAACTCCACACAAACCACTATAACGCATGGTCACAAGAACATATGTAAGTTCTGGTAAGGGCAGTAAGTTTGCAACAATATTTTCGTTAAGTCTGGAAAGAAAATTACTATCCACTATTTAAGTAAATTATTTCTTTCATTGTACAGTAACTCCAAACTTTTAGTATTTGCTTTCTTGATAGAATCACATTTAAAAGCTTAGAGAATTTAATGAAGAACAATACCGGAATTCACACTGATTTTGTGGTATGCTGTAAAGATCATTTGACTGGTTTGTACAAGACTATAACTTCTGGTACAAAAGCAGAAGTTCCAGTTCTCAGTGGAAAATGATTAAGTTTTCTGCTTGGTCTGAGGGTGACAAAGCAATAGCAACTTAACTGCAACCCTCCTACTTTTAAATACTCAGTCCAGAATCTTCAGGATAACAGGAAAGTGCTTCCAATTTTTATAGAAACCAACAGCAAATTAATGTTGCTTGAATACTGCCAGGATGACAGGTATGCCCTATGCCCACATTACTGTGTGGCTGCAACCTCTACAAAGATGTGGTGTGTGGAAATAAATAAAAACATAAAATCACATCCCACTATCTGATCCCCCAAAACCTTCTGTCCTCAGAATTCCTTCTTTAACAGTTATTTTAAGAAAACAACAAAACACAGAGTCTAGATCCTGGCCATGGAAGAGACAAGCTAATGCTCTTGTAGTGTCTCCACCTGGTCATACTTGTGCTTTTACTGTTTTCATGGTGGTGCTCAAGCGAGCAAGCAAAGCCACCACAGATCTCCTCAGAAACAGGGTATTCCAAACCCTGCAGGATGGCCATGAACTATGTCTGTAGGGAAGTGGCAAGGGAAGACAAGGCAGCTTCAACACAAAAGAAAAAGCCAAAGGAAGGTAATTAAAGTGATGGTATCACACAGCAGCAATCACCTCTCCCAGATGCTCTACATACCTTCCCAGATTTCCATTTGATCTCAGTTGATTTTGAAGATGGGTCTCCACTTTCATTGAGGTGAAACTCTTTGGAGAGAACTTTATTTTCAAAGTAGGGATTCTCGTCAAAATACTGCAGAGTGGAAAGCAAGGAGTTAAAACCCTCACAATGGAACACATAGGCCAGGTCAAAGCTGGCACTAACGGCTAACTGCAGAGATTAAGTTACAAACTACAACCCAACATGCAATTACATTAAAAAAAACCAGCAAAATCACAAGTGAAGGAATCATTTGAAGTACTTACAAAATCTATTCTGTAACCTGATTTGATGTCTTCAAATTCTGTCACCTCAACTCTGGTCAAGTAATGCAGTGCTTCCTCATCTTCTTCTCCCAGCAGTGCAGACACTGAGACAGAATGAGGAATAATCCCACATTAACCAAACCATGGAATGTGCATGATACAGGCAACTCATAGTAAGATCAATCTTAAAAGCAACACATCTGTGCAAGCCAACTTCTTGCATCTCCTTTTGTTCAAGTTACCAGCCAACAGACTATTTGCATTTGCTGAGGTCAAAACATGACTTTTTTTTTGCTGCAGTTCAGTGTAAAAAGAGCAGCAAACACCATGTACAGACAACTGCCCTTCTCTAACACAGGTTTTCTTGCCTGCTGTTTGCCCAGTCAAAGAAGTCTATGAACTTGTTTTGCAGAAAGTTTATTGTCAAGAGTCCAGAGGAGCTCACCCCCAATTAAAAAGACCCAAACAAACTCAAATCCTACTTTTTTCTTTTTACTGTAAGGGCCCAATGAACTGAATAAAGTGGGAAAGTTGCAATTTAAAAAGCAGAAATCTTAGGATTAAAGTATTTTAGTAAACAAGATTTTTCCTTGTCAACAAGTGCTAGAAATAAAAAGCTTATAAAATCCAACCTAGGACAGGAAGGAAGTGCTTTGTATGGCCAGTGACAACTCTACAAGACCCTCAGAGCTGCAAGACACTCGTGTAACAAGCAAGCAAACACTGAATTTACAGGAAAAAAGGAGGGCTATTAAGAATATACCTTGTGGGTGGTTGACAAATGTTGTTACCCAGAAATTCGGGATTTTGGCGATCAATTCTGACCTCTTCTGGAAGAATGGTTGGCGGAGTTTGTTGTATTTCTGTTCTACTTTCAAAATTTCCTCACTGGCTTGTTCATTCAGTCTGTAATGGAAGGAGCCACATTAACCACAGGGAGAGAACAGGGGTTAAAAACACATCATCAGTAGTAAACTAAGAGCTGAATGGCTTTGGTAAGACCAGTCTGCCGTATTTAACAAATGAGGTATCCCAAAAAAACCCGAGGCCCAAAGCTGTAAGAACTATATTAAACGCCCTGCCAGAAGCAACCTCACTGGTCTTAATGGAACCTTCCCAACACTCACTGTTTTACAGGGATGGACCTTTATTTATGCAAAGCAAAGCAGTGTTTTACCCCTTTAACATTTTGTTTGCAAAAGACCTGCAGATGGGTAACACACAACACCCTCACCTGCTCCCTGTAACTTTTGGGCAGCCAAATAAGGTACTGCAAAGCAACTTTACACCCATGCAAGTAAAATCTGAAGATTTAACATTTCATTGTTGTTGTAAAAAGGCAAAGCCCTGACACTGCAACAGCTTCATACAGTCAGAGCCCCAAAAGCCACCTGCACTCCCTGTAGGACAACAGACAAGGAGAGAAGATCCAGGCAAAGACCAGCACAGAACCCACAGCCCAGCGAGCTCTGGCATCCAAAACTAACATTTCAGAGACATTTTCTATGTGTTATTCTACAAGTACATTAATATTATAATAAAACATATAAGAAAAGCTGACTTTTCAGCCACGTTCTTGGTTCTGCTTGCAAACAGGGAAATATTTTCCCAAATAATGCACACACTAACTTGAAAACCCAATACACAATGCATTTCTATTACCAAAACTATCACAATTAATTTACCATTTAAACTCAAGTTCCACCTTTTTAATTATACACAATTAAGCAAGAAACCAGGGCATCTCTTTGTTTTTTAATGCCTCTAATCAAGTCAGAACACATGTTTATCTTGGCAGAGTCTAAAAAGAGAGTACTACTGAGTACTTAGTTTACTATGTAGTTTCGCTTTGACAGTTCAATGTCTGTTTAAACACTTTAACAGTTTGATCATGTTTACCTGTCTATTTCATTCTGTACTTCATCAATGTGTTCAATTGCTTCCTGTTGCTCTTTTTCTGAAAAACAAACGAAAAATGTGTCAGTATCCCTCCATCCTCAAGCCTGACAAACCACCTGGGCTTTCTCTTCGGGACCTTTTCTAGTGATCTATCACAGCAAGCCCCAAGTATTTCTATTAAATGTCACCCGTCTTACAAGGCAAGGCCTGAAAGGTCGAAGCTTTAGAGGTGCCCTGGAGCTGAAGAGCAGCAAAGTTTGACAAAACGGCCCTTAAAGCGAGTTCAGCCCCAGGAAAACCACAACTCGCATCCCCCCGCACACTTTTACAAGCCAACCTCAATTAAAAGCCAACCGTGACAGGCAACAACAATTCGATTAAAATGTTGTAAGCCGCGATTACTACGACCAAAACACTCGAAGGAGCGTTTAAATGAGGAAGAGAGAGGACCGAGATATCAACTGGAACAGCGCATCGGGGCACGCGAAAGGCAAAGAAGAACGCTGGGAAGGACGCTTAGAAACAAATAAAAAAAAAAAACCCAAACTCGAGAGGCGCCGCTCGCAGGTATTTCCTGGCGGGCCCTGCCCGCGGCCGCGCTTCGGCTGCCGGAGCGCTGTTTCCCCGAGGCGCGGGCGATGAATGAGCGGCCCCGGGGGCGCCGTGCCCGTGTCCCCGCGGGACGCACGTGCGGCCAGCCCGGCCTCTGGCGACCACGGCGGCGGCCGCACG
>VWZG01010131.1:266726-333903 GCA_013396735.1 Grallaria varia
TCCTCACGGCCCCTCACGGTCACCCCTCCCACACCCCACACACCCCCCTCCGTGTGGGGACACCCACCCGCCGTCCGCCCACGGGCTGGGCCAGACCCCTCCGCGGGGGCACCCACAGCGTTCCGGAACACCCGCCTCTTCAAATGGTCCCCCCAAGGCTCCAGTGCTGCCTGAGGCGGCCCCTCAGGACCAGCGCCAGCCCCCGGTGAGGTCGCGTTTCCACCCGGCATGTGGCGATCTGTGTCTCCCTGCGCTGCCTCCCTTTGCTGGGATGTGTCTCCAATGATCATCAAGGTTGGCAGAGACCTTTGGGATCATCCAGTCCAGCTGTCCCGCAGCGCTACCACTGCGACCCCTAAACCCCCTCACCCAGCGCCACATCAGCACCTCCAGGGGTGGTGACTCCACCGTCTCCCTGAGCAACCCATTCCACACCTGACCACCAGAACAGTTCAAATATTTTTCTGATATCTGACGTGAATCGCTGTCCCAGCTCCTGCGGTGCCCTCGCTGCAGGCACAGCAGAGGAGACCGGCCCCACCTCAGCACCCCAGAGCGATGAGGTCCCCCCGAGCCTCCTGGAGACTAAACAAGCCCGTATAAATAACTTGGTGAGGGCACAGAGCTCTGTCAGTCACACCCAGCCCGCCACTGTGGGAGCAAAGCTCCAGAAGGTCACGGAGCCGCCTGCCAGCACCTGCCACTGCACCCAGAGCAGCCGCACTTTAAATAACCCTTTTTGTCCCTTTCCTGTCCACCTGTCGTGGAAGAGCTCGGCGCAGCTTCACAGCTACGGTTCACCGGGGTTTGCTCTTAAAGGAACAGCCAAGTCACTCTTCTGTATCAAATCAGCACCGTATCGTTCACAGATGAGTGTTGCAACACAGGTCAGGCTAAGACACCAGTACAGCTTCGATGAAATAGGAGTTTGCCACTTGTATTTGCTTCCCAGTTGCACATCAGCCCATTCTCCCTGCTTGTTTCCTGTTTTGCCTCTTCAAATTGCCTTTCCAATGACTCAACAAGGCCTGGATTATTTCCTGCGTCCTCAGGAACTATAGTTTTCTGATTCCTACTTCCACCTGTTGCTTCCAAATCCCAATTGTTTTTTGATTTGTATTCCCAGCTGTCACCTCCCACCAGCTCTGCCCTTGCTTCCACTGCCACCCCCAAGGGCTGCCGCGTGTCCAGGATTTGGGTTGTGCTTTCCTGTGCAAAGAGCAGGAGAGAGGGGCTGCCATCCCTGAGTTCTCTGGTTTCACACCCAGCAATGACAACCACGGGTCACAAAAGGGAAGCAAAGCACCACAAACTTTACAAATGCAAGATTATCACAATCCTTCCCAAGTCTCAAGGCCTTCCTGAAGCCCATCCCAGCAAGGCAACTCCTCTCATAGTCTGCCTGCACCTCCCAACATCAATTCACAGGGGTATCTTCCCATTCAGACAAGGTAAGCTCCTGTGTGTGGATTGGTTTTCTTCCTCCTGTTGCCTTTGGGTCTCTTGATTACACAGTTCTGTTTCTTTGGGGTTATTTTTTCCTCCTTTCTCTCCTGTAATTTACTGCTATATTGTCTTTCTCTTGATTAGCCTTTGAAGGCCTATAATTTGAAATAAAGATGGCAAGTTTGAAAGGTAGTTCCAAGCAGGAACAAGTGGCACCTGCCAGATCCCTACTAGAATCCCTTGTTTGGTCTATAATTACCAGGAATACCTGAAGTACATGATTAAGGTGATCCACTGATGTATCCAAAGTTGAGTAATCATTAACTGCTGTACTCTTACAAACCCGTTTCCACTCTCTGTTTTTACTGCCCTAAAACTATTATAAAGAAAAAACTATATCAATTATATGTGAATATTTTAAAATATGTAAAGATATGCAAATACTAAAATACTATAAATTAATAAATACTACTATATAAAAAAAATTAAAAGAAACACTTAAAATATATTTAATTTTGAGACACAAAATACAAACCTGTGTTTTCATGTGAAAAGAGAAAGCAGAGGGTTCCGTTTTGGTGGGAGGAGGAGGAGTTCTTTCACAAAGTTTTTTTGCTTGCTTTCTTCAGTTTAGTGCTGGTGATGTGCTGCTCCCAGCTTCCTAAAAAAGCTTTTGTCCTAACTCTTCCTCAGTTCTCTTCCTGTTAGAAAACTTAGGTGAACCTCAGTACATCTCCAGTTCCACATCCCTCCCACTGACCAGGTACTGTTGCTTTAACAGCCTGGATCTCCTTTTCTAAAGGGCCTCACTTAAGCAGCTCAACTACTGACTGACTTCTGGGTACATTTCATAAAAGGTCTCCAAACACCAGGTGCTTACTTGCTGCTGGACCTTGGCTCAAAGAATTTGACAACAATTCACAGAATGATGCCCTCTCTGTACTTTCCTCTTCGCTTTAAAGAAAAAAGAAGAAGTAAAACTAAGCCTCTGAGTTAGAGCTGTTGTTGAGCCCCAGGAAGGATGAGATGAGAGCACTCAGCAGCTTCTGCAGCTGATTTGGCTGTTTGTTCTTGCTGCCAACGCTCAGAAGGAACATGACTCAAATATTTGTGAAAAAACAAGTAGCAACACAGCTCTCAACTCAATCTGAAACTGTTCCTCTGTGTACATACCCCAAACCCCACGGAGTTTCATTACAAGGGAAGAAAAAGGGTATCTGCTGTTACATGAGTTACCTGCTGTTACACAAGACTTTCAGAAATTACACGTGACCTAACAGATAACTGTGTTTAATATCTCTGATACAATAACAAAAAAAACTCCCAAAAACATAGGGTTTAATTGTTAAATATTCAGTTACTTCCCTTCTTTCTAACATTTTTCATTATCTGTAACTAACTTATAAGGCAGTTTTAGTCCTTGAATAACTGTTGAGGGGCTAAATGTACAGTTATAATGCTGAGGTATAGACAGCCGTGAATGTATTTAGAGAGGATTTATATCCTTCTTCTCTCATCTTCTTGTAAGACCTTTATCAACTACTCTGATTATGTCAAACGTAATAGAACAGCAACAGTCTTTCCTGAATTACACTGTTCAAGTAGTTGTGCTGCCTGTATCACAAACAGCTCTTTCCCCTTATTATATTGCATATCACAGAGTCATGATTCTGCCTTCAGTTTGAACTTCAGGGTGCACAGTTCAAGCTGCAAAACTCTGTATGGCAGAGCTTGAGTACTGAGTGCTCACAAATCAGGGAGTTACATCTTTGCAGCCTTCCCATGGCAGTGACTTTGTCAGACTAATTAATAAAACTGGGGGGAATTTGGCAGCAGCTGATAATGAGTAATGGCCGTACAATTTAGAAAGTGTAGAAGTAACAGCATGTTTTCCTCAAGACTTGACTAAACAGAGTTTCTTTGTAAAGGAAATCTCATATTTGCTCCTTGAGGTTAAAGTTCAGATCTCCCAATATTTCTTTCCTTGGTTAGATGTGTTACTACAAGACAGAGACATAATTGGTAATCATGCTTAATTTCTGGAACTTCAAGTCAGCTGTAAATTTTAAATGTGAACCCCCAGTCTGGCAAATGAAATCAGAAAATATGCTAAATCCTCTCAAATCCACTGCAATGATGTGTGAAAAACGATCACCTTTCCTCCTAAATATTTCTGCAGTGCAAAACGGGCATATAGAAAATCAGGCAAAACAATATGATTAACAGCAACCCCCAGTTTTACATCCTTCCATCCCAAAGAATCTCACAGCCTTTATGGAAATCATGGTATAGAAACACAAAACAAGAATCATTTTACCACCCCTAAAAAGCAACCAACTGCTTACCAGTTGTACATCTATGCTGGGAATCTGGTCTGCCTCAGGAAACTTTGCAGGCTTGGGCTCTGTATTAGGAACAAAGATTCCCCCAAGAATTTTTTAGAGTATATGATATTTATGACTATGAATATTAATTTTTTAGAGTATATGAAAGCTTTTAAATAACTGGGTACACCAGTGAGTTGAAGGCACATGTCGAGCACACATAAGCTTGGACTTCATAGCAAAGGCTGGCTGGTGTAGCGGGGCTGGCCGGGAGCGGCGGGCAGAGCCGCGGGGCTGCTTTGTTGGCTGCGATGGGTCTGACAGCCCCCAGGAACTGCTGAGCCCCCCCGGCCCCGCCAACACAGCCTGGCACGGCCACTGCCCGGGCAAACACCTCCCCTCCCACTGTTTATTCATCTCCACAGAGCGCAGACCTTCCCATGAGCACTCCCGTTAGAACTGAATGGTGAGATAACGACACAAGAATCTTCCACGTGTCCTCACAGTTGTTGCATTTTAAACCCTGGGATGGAAATATTTCAGGGCTGATAAGTGCCTTGAAGCAGGACAGGAGCTCAGCGACACTGACAGCAGGCAGTGACTGGCAGTGTGTAGCTGAATAAATCCAGCGAGCCTAGTTATGCTGGGGTTTATTTTCTGTGAAATTCCTATTAGATGTAATTGCTGAACTGATTTTTACCTCTTCCTATACCAACATTTTTAACTTACCAGAGCACCTGCTTGGAATCCCTGAAGAGGTGGATAGTCATGTAACACCTATGCTCATTCCCAGGTCCTGGAGGCAAAGAGGCAGTCAAAAGATTTGGAAAAATCTTAATTTAAGTTGAAAGTCCATGAGACCTAAGACACTTCTGAACATGAGGCATAAGCTTTGTGGGTGCTTAAGAATATGTTGTTCATGTTTTTCACATAAGGTATACAGTTGTGAATTATGTTATTAGAACCAATCTATCCTGCAGTGAGGCAATAGAAGACTTCAACCAAGCTTAACACAGCTACAATTTCACAAAAAATGTTTGAAAAACCAGATATTTATTTGAAATCATCTGGGAATTAAATGATGTAAGTTCTGGTTGGTTTTATGTCTGTTTGAGGCTTTATTTTGCTACAGATGCTCTGTGTAGTGAAAGCTCTCATGGGAAAAACTGAGCACTCACAAGAAGTAATCCTAGGTAGAACGTTCACTTTGAAACTGGAATACTGCAAGAGTTATACTGGGAGTTACTCTGGAGTACTTGTGCCAAGCAAATTTTTATGTTGAAGGCCCTGAAATAATTCCCAGGGGAAGGAGCTCCTCGTCTTCAGTTTCCTTCAGTGAGTGATGCTCTGTCTCAAGAAAGGCTGAGTTTCCTCTTTGCAGGGCCAGAAGCTCTCGTGCTGGACAGGGGATTTCTGAGGAAACACAATATATATGGATAAAAATGCTTGGAAGTGACAGTAGGAAAAACTGAAATGAATGCTGACTTGAAGCTTTAGAATAACTAAGCAGTGGGGTAGAGCACTGTTGAGAACTATGGAAAACTCTACTTTGTGCTTCTGTGGGTTCTCCTCTAAGGAGATGTACAGAAGATCCCCTCCCTCTTCTCCACTCACAGGAAAATTAAAAGGGAGCCAACATTTCTACAGAGACAGTTCACAAATGTTTGCTTTCCAGGATTTTAACTCTGGCCAATTCTCAAAACTCTTATTTATCATCTCCTCAGTCCTACAGCAGGAAAACTTGCTGGATCCCAAGCAAAGTTGAGTAACACTTCTCGATTTGGTCCCTCAGGAGCAGCAGTAGAGACTAAAATTTTACACTCTGTGTATTTAATCCATTGTCTTGTTACAAAGTGGCAGCGGTTTTCGTGGGAATCATTAAAAACTTCCCTTGTTATGCAGAGCACTATTGATATTTGAACTCTCCGAGGGAGTAACCTCTGTCTTTATCCAAAAAGCAACAGATTAAAATAAACACAACACTGCTCAGTGAAGAGTGAGGATGTTCATGACAATTCTGGAGTTTGAAGTTGGCATTACTCAAACATTTGCAGCGTGTCTTGAGGCCCGTGTAGGAGTGTGGTGACAGGAAAGGTGAGACAAAAGACAGGAAAACATGTAGGAATCTGTCATATACACTTTTTGCTGTAATAGTACATTGTACACGTTATTCTTTTCATCTGAGAATGTCAAAGCTCATTTAAAAAAATCTAGTTAAATATAAGAAGCTCTAGGAGGAAAGTAATTCTTTTCCTGGTAGGTGAATGGAATGCCAGAGTTATTCAGTTATTGCTCATTAGAGCCTGAGACAGAACTCAGGAACGGGACTGGGCTCCAACTCGGGCTGCATAAAATGCTGTACGAGTTGCCAACAATGAAGATCTGGGAGTGGAATTTGGTTAATTGTGTCAGTCTGTAGGAACAGTTACTATTTTTTGGTTTACAACAGCTCTGAGAGTCCTGGAACTGCGATCCCTGTGTGCAAGGTGGTACCTGCACACGGAGCAAAGAGGTGGCTCTGGCTTGCAGGAATGTAAAGTCTTTCATGACATAATTTGCCAAACTATTTTTTAGTAGAAATTCCTGCTTATGCATTCCCCACCACATGTTCCTCCTCTCTTCCCCTTCACACTGTCCCTGCATTGTGGCAGTGCCTTTTTTTTTTTTTTTTTTTTTTTTTTTGCTGCTGCAGACCCATGTTAAATTGAATCAGGAAACTGATTTCAATTATAAATAGTCCCCATAAACTCCATTTATTTTTAACTCAGACTAGTTCTCTGATCTGGTTCCCTGGTGAAGATGCATGAACAATGTCACAAAGAAAGAGTGACACTGTCGTGAAGGCAGGAATGGAGTGAGGAACATGTTGCACAAATCTCACTTAAATGAGGTGTTTGTCAAACTGCCTTTAACTGAGCCCAACTATGACAAGGTTCTAATTGCATCTGGTGTGAAAAAGCAGCAAAATTTTAGTAAGTTTTGTTTAAATGAACACAAGCAAGTGGAATGTACCAATAAACAAAACAGCAGCTCTGCCACCTCAGGTGATACTGAAAAAACTTTCAGAGTAGAATTTGAGTTCATTGACAAATCATCACCCTTCCCTTCTCAGAGTCAAAACAAAGTATCTCAGAAACACACTAAGGAAATAACCTTTAAACTCCGTGTTTGTTTTCGCAGTGGTATGACTGGAAAATAATTTCATCTGCCTTTCTAAGGGGGGTGGGGTGGTGTAAAACAAAGTCGAGACCATTTCCCTCCCACCACAGCCGTACATCTATTATCTGACTCACCACTTCTGGGACTCCTTCTGGCAGCTCTGGGTTTATTGCACTGAAAACTCAAGCCTGTGAAAATATTCCCTGTGTTCAGGTTACTTTGTTCACTGTTTCGTTCAGGTCAGTATTCCTTCCTTTAGGGGTTGGAACTCAACATTCAGAGGTGGATGTTGCTGCTCTTAAGCCTTGTGGGATGGGAAGGAAGGGGGGAGGGAAGGAGGGGAAGGCAGAAACGAAGGGGGAGGAGAGTCCATATCAGAAGAGAGACTCCAGAGTAGGGAAATTTTCCTGACATCCATTCAGTTTCCAGCAGGGTCTCTTTCAAGGGCTTTTCCTGAGATCCAAAGGCCCTTGCAATTCACAGTGGCATTTCCATGCAACTTGTCCCTCTGGGAGCTAAGGTATGACTGTACCCCTGGATAAAAATCCCAAAGAACACCCGCCAGCCTCCCATTGAAATGTCAACCAGGCACTCCTGTTGTAGGGTGTAACAAAGAGATGCTAATATAATTAATTATGAAGCCTCAGTACCCTCATTAACACATCTTTAGCGCCTAGATCTTTGAAAATCATCTGTATAAAGTGACTGTCAGAGTTAATTCCTTATAAATTGCCTCCCATCACATCCCAGCACGGCAGCAGGTTCTCTCAGGCCTTGGTGCTGAGAAATCTGGAAATTCTTTTAGTTTCGATGCAGTTATATTGCTGGTATTAAGGGTATAAGCTGTTGAATAAGCAGGACTTTGTCAGGCTAGAGTAGGGAAAAACAGAAATGCCTTTAGCCAACCCACCTTGCACAGTTAGGGACATAAACAGGAAAAGTTTCAGTCCACTAGTGGAAAAATAAGGACAAAAGAAAAAAAAGCAGGACTGAAAGGTGTCACATAATTTGGCATTAAAAAGTATCCGGACCTTTTATTAAATTTGGGAATCGCAGCCAGTTTATGGCTCTCCCTCCTCCTGCTGCCTTTACAGCAGCATTCCAGCTCCAGGCCTCATTCCAGAGCATCCTCCCTCCCCTCCCCTCCCGCTCCCAAATATATATTTCAATAGGCTTAGGCTACATGGAGTTCCAAAACCAGCATTGGGGCGATTGTCTTTTCCACTTCTCCACAGAGAGCCACAGTCATGCAGCTTAAGTGCTGTTTTGTCATGTTTTCACTCTTTTTTTTTTTTTTTTTTTTAAGCTGGACTGAGATCAGTTCCTGTGTTGGGAACCCCACACATGTACTGGAGAAAAAAGTTACATAAACTGGCTGTATTGGTGGTTCATTCTGTGATTTCTGAGTCCCAGACTGTCACTGCTACAAGATAAAGGGAGGTGATAAAAGGAAAGGGATCCTTACAAATCACTTGGCATTTTCTGCAGCAGTTGAAACACTCACACTGACACATCCAATTTGTCTATACAAGCTATTCTGCTTCCCTTCATCCTCGATGTGCCTCTGAGAAGGTGATAATCTTCCTGCAGAGCATAATTTTGTGAAGTTCACTGTGTGTTTGTATAACATGGTCCAGGATCCTTTGGGATCCCTGCTGTACTTGGGATAACAAACCAACCAAAACGAGATCTTTTTATTTGCCATTTCAGAGGTTGCTTTCACATTAAGTGATTTTGCTGGTCTAGCTAACCTGGCAATATGCAAATTCTCTAAATGGAGGTGAAATTGATACTCAATCAATCTTTCCTGCTCTATTAGCTGACATCATGGTAGGAGCATTATTTTATTCTCCACTCTTAAGTTACATATCTGTAGCCCAGTAAAGCTATGTATTTATTTATTGATCAGTCAGTGTTCATAGAAATAATGTTTAAAAAATGAAAGTAGCATGCTTGAAATTAAATAAATATACAGATTTCTGAAGAGCAGTCAAGAACTATCATGCAAATTCTGCTTGCTTGCTTTACATAAGCACAAATGTAATGGTCCCAAGTGGGATGTACCAGCTTATTTCTGAATGTCCTTTTTAGAAACAAAACTCCTGCAAAGGAGAGCCAGTTCTATTGAGATGAGCAATACCTGTCCATGGTGCCTTCTGAGATAACCAGTTGCTTCAGACAATGCAATTAAAATTCCAATAGCTGAGATAGTGGAGACACAGCAGGAGTTGATGAAGTGATGTACAGGAGAAATAACTAATTTTTAGTCATGCATGGTTACTGAAAATGGGATTAACTGAAGGGATCTCAGTGTTTTCAGCACTGCAAAGGGTCAGGGCCCTTTTAGGAGTGGCACAGCAGATTGTACCTTTATTTCTGAGATGAGCTGCTGGACGTGCTGCTAACGAACTCAGTGGGAACTAGAGACCAAACTGGAAGAGGCGCTGCCAGTCACCGTGTGACAGCCCCAAGGCCCTGCCCAAGGCAGAGGCTCCCAGCTGCCACGGGTTCAGAGCACCATGACAGCCAGGATTCGGGATCCTGAGCCTTTCACAGATGCCTCCTTGGACAGTCCCTGGCACTCGGCCCCGTGCCAGCCCCACTGCCATTCCAACCCCGCTGGCAGTGCCTTTGTGCCACTGTGGCGGTGACTTGCTGCCACCTGCCACAAAACCTTCCTCGCCTCCTTCCTCTGGTTACACTTGACTAAAATCTTTGCCTTATTATTAATCATGAAGGAAGGAATGTGGGATAAACAATACCTGTACAGGGCAAGGAGTTGCACCCATATTTCACAAGGAGTCCCCTGCTGTAATTCTGCAGAGCAAAGCAGATCCATGACTTTAAGAGAGATGATTCTTTTGATAATCTATCACACCTCTTGGTGTAACAGGACTTCAGAAATGAGGCAGCATGTTTTCTGGTGAGATGGAGAAATGGGTTTTTAAAGCAAAAAAGGGCACAGCATTTGCAGGGACATTTTGGAGTGGAAATAGGAAAAAGGGAGGTCTGAAATGAGAGAAAATGCACGAGCCCATTATGGAAGGACTGGAGAATAAACAGCGGGGGAGCCACAGAGCTTGAGGGAACACCCTGAGGACCCAAACCCTCCCCGAGCTACTGAGCACTTGGGGGGCTCCGTGGACACTGTGTTCAACACTGACAGCCGTGGGGACCTTACCTGCCTTCAGGTTTGGTGGGGTTTAAAGTCACAGCTCTCTAACAACAACCAGATATGGACGTAACTGATCAGAGATTGTCCATACGCAAATTACAAGCACAAAGTGTCAGCACAAAGCCAGTTCAAACTCCATATTCCATCCTTTTGTTAATGCAAAGGCAGACCAAATCTGTCACCCTGGGCCATTCATAGTGCACAGGAGGGAAAAAAACAACCAGGGAACAGAATTAGGTCTTGCTGGTTAAACTAGATAGGGAGATCAGGAGGTTCTTAATTGACAATTCCTTGAAACACCTTTGCTGTTGTTTGGGGGGTTTTGTTGGTTGACTGTGGTTTGTTTTGATTAAAGGAGACTGTGTAAAAAGCTCTGTTCCTCTGAACAGAACCATCAATCAGCAAAAGGCAGTGCCTTCAACCCTACCAGTCTAAGCCCCAACTGATCTGTTCGTGTTGTTTGATTGTATCGATTTGGGGTGGAGGGAGCTGAGGGGAAGGTGTAAAAGGGGAAGGCTCAGTTACTATCTCTATTTTTGGGTGCAATCTGCTGTTTGGCCTGTCTAGAGCCTCGAAAGAACTCAATAGTTTCATTTATCACAAATCGAGGGCAGCGACTGCACCCACTAGTGGGGGAATTTTGACTGAGCTGCAGCTCCGAGTATTTGTTATGCTCAGGTCACAGTGATCACACCCCAGTGTGCAGCTTGTTCTCACAGCTCAGTCCTTTCCCTGATGCTTTTCCCTCCAGTACTTTTTCCCTCCCTGTTTTCTCTTTACCTCAACCTCCTCTTGTCTTCTGATCATTTGTTCCACTATGTGAAAGTCAAAACTTCCTACGCTTTGTCTCGTGAAAGCACAGATCAGCCACTTCAGAGAGACCTGGGAGCCTCAGGCCAGTAACAGCCCTTCCCCAGTTATCCCTGATTTTGCCTTATTTCCAACGTGGAGTGAAAACAAAAATATCCCTGTATCTGATACTGCCAGGCCAGAAAGAAAAAGCAACATAAGATTTCTTGAAATATCTTTGTTATACGGAAACCCCAGCAAATCAGAGAAATTGGAGTAAAGAAGGATCAAAGTGCAGGTACTTGGAACAGGCATTGTCTGGAGCTGTTTACTCCCTTCTCATCCTCCGGGAAGAAAAAGCCCAGACATGCACTGCGTTCCAGGGAACTTGTTCTGCATTTGCAGTAACTTTGCCTGTTACTTGCTGGAAAGAGTGTTGATTTATTTTTGGTCTGTTTGGTACTCAAATTCCAGTTTTCTTATCTCTGTTCCATCTCAAAAACCACAAACTTTTCTCCTTAAGTTCCCTCTGACAAGTTATTTAAAGTATTTAAACTGCAGTCTGTCTTTAACATTTCTATGATGATGCAACTTGTATATTAATTCACACTAGTAATATTTACTCCTCTACTAAACAGTAATATGCCTTGGCACTTCTAATCATACCAAATTAAGATAATTTAATGATGACTTAAGATGATCTATTTATAGAGGATAAATCTTAAATATTAAGAACCTCTTAGAAAAACACTCTACTATTGGGTTCAAATATTTAGTATCAGTTATTCAACATAAACTAAGATTCAAAAATCCCACTACTTATGAATTTAACTATTTGCAGTAGAAAAACTCATCCAACAATGCTCATGGGGTTTTTTTGCCTTTTAAAAGGGTTGTCGAATTTCAGTAGAAAATACACTTATTCTACTCATTAAGGGGCAGATTATCTTGTCACTGTTTTGCATCTTTAAGCTGACCTGTTAAAAATTAAGCCTTTCTCAGGCCGTACTGAGCTGAATCTCACCAATACCAGCGGCAGAGCAGTGGTTTATGGTACAGCAGTTGAGTTTTTGAATGAATACACTGAGGCAGAACCTCAAGTATTTTCTCCAGAGAAGGGACTCATCTCCTGCTGTGACAAAACCAGCGTATTGTTTCCAATACTCATGTCTCATAAAGCTACTTTGTAAATGGATGTTTTAAAAAAAGGTTGAAACAGAAAGCTGAGTGAGAAATAAAGATACATGCCCTCAAACCCAAAGCTACAGACACCTGGTTGTAAATCTGAAGAGTTCTGGAGCTGGGAGTTTGAGATGTTGCGCTTGCCCTAGAACTGGCAGGAAGGACAGCAGTGTCTAATTTGTCATTAAGTTTTGTCACTTGTGTCCTGGCATGTGACCTGATAAAAAATAAGTTGCTGCTGGAGATGCCAAACTTGAACTCTGGAAATTCAGATTAACTCCTGTGCAAATCAGAGAGAGGTCACAGGGCTCAAAGGCCTCCCCCAGCCCAACCCAGGGGTGCATTGATGTTCTTGGCTGCTCCGTGGGGTGTCCTGAAGGTCCCCACCAACCAGGGCAACAAGCACAGCAAATACACAGCCAGGATTTGAATTTCAGGAGAATTCAGTCCCATTTGGACTTTTTCTTTGCTTTTGAAGGAGGTGTCACCGAACCACTCTCAGCTCCGCTTTCACTGCCTGTAAAACGGGCATAACACTTCTTTACCACAGGCTTTGGGGAATCTTATTTCACTATAAATTGTGAAATACTTTAAATTCCTCAGAATTCCACTCGGCTCTGGCATAAACCAATTCCCACGTGCCCCAGAGGAGCCCTCGCTGCTGAGCTCCTGCTCTGCCCATCCCCACCCACAGCCCACACTCCCCTAAGCCGTGCCCGCTTGTGCCAGCGCTGGATTCAGCCGTGCCCTCCCCACCGAGGGGTTCCGACGGAGCCACAGCGAGGGAAAAACCTCAGACCTGTGGCAATAATCGCCTGAGGGAGCGGCGACAGCAGCCCCGGTCAGGAGAGTCATCCAGCTGTGCCCAGCTGTGCCCGGCCCGGGGTCACTCGGAGCTGCCCGGTGCCCGCGACTGCCGCTCCGAACACACCAGCACACCCCACAGCTCGTTCCTCCGACAGTCCGGGCGGCCCCCGTGCCCTCCCCCGTCCCTCCGCCGCGGCCCCGCTTTGTCGCCCCCTCCCCGCCGCCATCTTAACTCCTGGCAGCGGCCGCACCTCCCGCCGCTCGTACGACCGGCCCCGCCCACAGCGGTTAGTGCGGGGGCGGCCAGGGCTGCAGGAAGTGTCCTTGCTGCACCTACGGCACTGGCAAAGGTGGCGGGGACATCCCGCACGGAACGGCCGCCCCCCGGCGCGGCCCGCCATGCCCGTGCCCAACATGGCCCCGCCCGCCTCACCTCACCGCCCGCGGCCCGCCGGGCTCGCCGCTCGCGTGACGTCATCGCGCGCCGCCCGTTTCCACGGGAACCGGCGGGGCGGGCTGTGGGAACGCTGCGGGCCGCGATCCCCGGGAGCGACCCCCGGACCCAGCGGGGCGGGCTGTGGGAGCGCCGCGGGCCGCGATCCCCGGGAGCGACCCCCGGACCCAGCGGGGCACCCCCGGCCCCGCCATGTTCGCCGACGGGGCAGCGCCCGGTGCCGACGTGCAGTCGCTGTGGAGGAGCGCCCGGAGCGCGCGTTGTGAGGCGGTGAGAGACCCCCGGGGCGGCCCCGCGGCGGTACCGCCGGGCCGGGCCGGGCCGCGCCTTCCCCCGCACGTCCCGCGGCTCCGGGACCGAGCCCACCGTCACTCCCCGCGGGAGGCCTCGCCTTCTCCCACCCTCCCAGTCCGCGCTCTGGAGCACGGCCTGACCCTCACGGGACTCGGGGCGTCTCTGCCTCACATCAGGCCCCGGGAAGGTCCCAAATCCATCACCTGGACAGGTGCAAAGGCGCCTGTGCTTTGCAACGCCCCAGAGCTGTCTCTGAGCTGGAACGTCTGTGAAACGCCAGGGAGGGGGAAGGTGCTTGGAATGCTTTGTGCAACACTTGTTTTCCTGTTTGGATTACGGGCTGTCTGCCTTCTTTTCCCAGAAAAGCTGCCAGACCGGGAGAATTTCCACGGCAGAGGCTGCGGCGCAGTCTCGCTGGGGCCGGGACGCCGCGGTGCAGACGGAGCAGGGCGAAGCTGCTCCCCGCGACTTCCAGCTGGAAGCCCAAGTAGATGGCACTGGCCTCCTGTCGTTCCTTCAGAGGGTGGAGGACACTGTTATCAAAGAGCTAAATAAAAACTGGAAAAGCCGTGCCTTTGATGGCTTTGAAGTGAACTGGACAGATCAGAACGAAACAGTAAGTGACAGAATCCAAACCCTTGTGCCCTGAGCAGGGCTGGTTGCAGTGGCTCTGCCTCATTAGTTCTTTTCCTTACTACTGTGATTGTTCTTGCCAGGTTCTAATAATAAGTTGGGTTGGTCTGGGGTTCTTTCAGCTTTCTCTTTGCTTGGTAAATCTGTCCTTCCTGCCAGTGACCGAGTTGGAGCAGCGGTGTGAGAAGGAAGCCTGCAGTTGGTGTAGGCTTCTCTCCAGCCCCTTTAGAGCACAGCAGACTAGCAGGGCTCCAGGAACAGTTGCAGTCAATGATTTGGCAGCTCTTCCTACTTACATTGTGTTTGTTCAGTATACAGTGCTCAGGAATGGAAACAATTTGACAGCACAGGTTGGGACTGGCATTTTCAAAGGAGGTGCCAGACTCACAAGTCGGGGGGCTGTGAATCCTTAAGCACAACCTTGCAGAGTCTGAGCGGGTAGTAATTGAGTTCCAGTTGGTTTGGTAGGATTGTGTTGGGGCTTTGTTTCCCAGCAGGAATTCAACAACCTGCTCACATAAATCCTGGGGCAGAGGGAAAGCCCACACTGTAACCACAGGATCACATCAGGGGTGGGCACAATCTCTGTGGTCAGGGGTTGTTGCTCCAGGGCTTGGATTGGTCTCTCCCAGGTGGTGTGTTTGCATACACTGTCATACCCAGAGGCTCAGGCTCAGAACCTGCAGGTCACTGGTGTCTCATGGAATGCCACGGGATCTGTCGTCGCCTGTTCCTACGGCCGGTGCGTATCCAGGGGGATTGGGAGTGCAGCTGAGGCTGGGGGGACATCTCAGCCTGACCTGAGCTCTGGATGTGTTTGCTTGCTCTTTCTTGTCAGTAATAAACTAACATATACATGTACACACCTACGCCAATTAAGTAATTAATCTTCAAAGTAACAAAATTATGTCTTTTTATTTCTTCTGCCTTTCCTCCTGCCCCAAAAACAAATACATGATCTTACTGGTTTGTTTCTAGATAGATTCTGTTTGGAAAGAAAATGGAAAAAGCAGATGCACTTGCAAATATCTGTAGGTGAGGTTTGGGAGAATGTGCTTTATCTGCACTGAGATCGTGGCATTTCATGTGGGCTCCGAGCACCCTGGTGACCCTAGCACACCCGGTGCCACAGCTGTGTCCTGGCACACAGGGAAGGATTTCTGAAATGAGGCCCAGGCTCAACACTCATCCAACTCAGCAATGGCTGGAGCAGCCCGCCCTTCCCAAGCCCCGCTGCTGCCTTTCCTCTTGTTTCATTCTGCTCCTCTTCCCTTCCATTAAAAGCCCCAGCAAAAAGGGTATGCAGGAGGGAATGTGTAGGGAAGAGTAAAACAGGGCAAACCTGTATGTTGGTTTCTCCTTCAAACAGCTGTTTGCAGATGGGAATGTGTTTTCTGTGGCTGTGGGTACCCTGAGCAGAATTCCCTTCCATGAACTTTCCATATGCACCCTTTTGATTGTTCCCATTATTTGCATGGTGAGTAGGTTTTGGAATAGGGAATCATGCCAGTGGTTTCCTGGCTGGCACTTTGTTCTCTGAGCACAGACATGGACCCTGGCACATACTGTATGAACGAACCCACAGAGAAGTTCCATCCCCTCATCTCAGTTTTCCTCCAGGCCACAAAGCAGCACATGGAAATGACCCTCAGGGCATCCCAGAGCTCTGCTGGGCTGGGATCCTCTGTGGGACAGGCAGGGCAAGATGTAGCTTTGCCCTTTTCAGGTTGGATGATGGGGACTGGAGCACGGAGAAATCCTACGTTTGTACCTGGAATCTGGACAGAAGAGGGTTGAACCCACAGCACCCTGACCTGGTGGTGGACGTTCCCAGCTCTGTCATGTGCCTGGCGTTCCACCCCTCCCAGCCCTCACTGATAGCAGGTCGGTTGCTCTTACCTCAGCCTCTGCCTGAAACACACCCTGATTTCCTGCAGCCTGGATCCTTTGTTCTCTAAGTTCAGCCTCAGATTTCCTGCAGAAGGAACAGGGTTGCAGGTCCTCAAACTGAGGAACTAATGCTCACCCACATGGATAAGTGCACTGTTACCTTTGAACTGGGACTTGCTGCCTCTTCAGTGACATCTGCCTTGATATCATCTCCTCAGAGAGAGATGACAGAAGGAAATCCAGCCCTGGGTGTAAGGGGAGAACATACTTGTTTCATCAGGGCAGTGTTCTCTTAGAGCAGACTGTGCCCTGTACAGAGCTGGCCAACCTTTGAAGCTGGCAGGCCTGTTCCCACCTCAGCTCCATTTGTGCCTTCGTTCTGAGTCATCAGGCCTTAGAGGTTCTATCTTTGTCCTTTCAGGTGGCCTTTTCAGTGGGGAGCTGGTGGTGTGGGACACCAGCAGGACAGAAGACCCTGTGTTGTGGAGGACAGGGATGACAGATGACACCCACACTGACCCAGTCTATCAGGTAACAGAGAACATTGACAGCAGGCAGGGCTGGGGGAGGCAAGAGTTGCCATTGCTGTGTCATCCCTTTGCTTCCTATCCACAGCCAGGCTGCTGCATTTCAGCACTTACACTCTCATTTGCTGGCTATTTCCCCCAAAATGTGGCTCCTGAACAGACTGCTGTAAGAAATACCTTCTCCCTGAAGAGCAACCCTCTTCAGATGTCATAACCACTTATTAATGCTGATGCAGCCAAAAATACTTGTGATGGTTTAACAATACAAGTAGGTGGAAGCTTAAAGCCCCATGCTCTAAGGGGATTTACAAGCATGTCGTGCAGTCTGGCTTCCTAAGGATTTTGTCCTTCAGGGGCCCTGTGACTTTGGGCAATCTGTATTTTCTCATCTGAAAGGGAGGGAAATGCTGCTGTTTGTAGCTGGGTGAAAGTGCCATAAATGCCTCATCCCACAAGTGAGGGCAGGTGAACCACAGGAATTCCAGCAGAGATTTCAGGCCTGAACACCTGATGCATTTCTCTCCTCACATCTGTTTGTGCCAGGTCCCAGCTGGTTTGGTACCAGACTCACTGCCTGGCTCTGCTCCCACAGCGTCCTGGCAGGGCCAGGCACCACAGGCAGCCGAGCGTGGGCTGGGCAGGTGTGACAGTCCCCCTTGTCCTGAGCTGGTGGCCTTTGGAACAGGTTCACTGGTTACCTGACACCAAGCACAGACACCAGTCCCGGCTGCTGAGCGTGTCCACCGATGGGAAGATCCTGGTGTGGAGGGAGGAGCGGGATGGGCGGCTGGCCTTGGCCGATGGATTCGCCCTGGTGGCTCAGCAAATCCCTCGCAGCACTCAGCTCAGGAAGGTGAGTTCAGCAGCAAAAAGAGCTGATTCCACAAAAACACTCTAAACCCTGGAGCCCACGTGTCAGAGCTCACCCTGCACACAAGAAAGACCAGGAAAATTCACTCTGAACATGCCAGCACCCTTGATCCCCATCCCCTTTACCCTACCGAGGTCACTCAGAGAGGCTACAGCTGAGGGTTTGCTGCTGGGGTGGAGAAGAGAGCTTGCTTTTAATAATACTAATTCACATGAATCCTTCTGTAGGAGAGTGCAGCAGGGGCTGGGCAGTGCTGCTCCAACCATGTGTGCCTTTCTGTGGTGCCTCAGCTCTGTCTCTCTCTCTCTCCCAGGTGGCCTGGGCAGAGGCAGCCATGGGGGTGACCTCACTGTCCTTCTCAGCCTTTGATCCGCACGTGTTCGTGGTGGGTGTGGAGGGTGGCTATTCCCTGCGGTGCTCCATGGCAGCCCCTGCTCTGGCTCTCCCTCCCACGGGCCGCTCCGTTCCCCTCCGGGCACCGGCAGAACTCGCCTTCTCCCCCCACGCTGGGCCCGTGTACTCTGTGAGCTGCTCGCCCTTCCACAGGCAAGTTGGACAGTTACCCTGCCCCTAAACAGACAGTTTTCAAATAGCCAATGGAGGGCTGTGTGTACAACTTCCAAAACTGTCACCTGGCATTGTGAACTTCCCCCTAGAGAGCAAGCAATGTCCCCTGGCTCTGTGAAGCTGCCCACAGATGCTGCGTGCACATGAGCAACATTAGCACCTTCCTTGGATCATCCCAGATGTTACAGCTATAAATCAGCTTAAAGACAAGGGTAGGAGCTGAAAATGTCCCTTCCTTGGTCAGATCACTAATTATCTTACTAAAAGATTTTCTGCCATCAGAAATCTCACTGTAGCTGCTGCCAGAATTTCAATGAGAAGCTCCCATCTCTGCCAGCAGCGCACCCACCATCCACAGAGGCCCCAAGCACGAAACATGCTGACAGCCCAGGTTTGCATTTAATTTGCATGAGACAAACCCAGCTCGAACAATGCCCAGCTCTAGATCAGCAGTTCTCAGGCATCCCTGGGCCACAACCCACCAGTAACTCTCACTGGTCAACACAAGCCCTCATTAAGCTTAATTGAGGGCAGTAACAAAGCTGCATCTCTACAGCCCAGGGCACAGCTTGGCAGTCACTGCTTTAGGAAACACATTCAGCCCTTTACAAAGCAGGAATATGGTCTGAGGTCACTCTCCTTGACTGAGTTTTCATCCATATTTTTAGCAATAAAGCAAACCCACGCTGTTTCTCACTTCCTCCCTCCCCCAGGAACCTCTTTCTGAGCTGTGGGACTGATGGCCAAGTCCACTTGCACTCCCTGCTGCAGACACAGCCCCTCTTTGCTCTGCAGCTGTCACAGAAATACCTGTTCTGCGTGCGCTGGTCTCCAGTCCGGCCACTGGTCTTCGCAGCTGCATCTGGGGAAGGCAAGTACCTGCAGGTGCCTCCCCTTGGGCATCAAATTAACTGTGCTGGGGATTAATTAGTGCAAGTCAGTTGTACTGATCACCACCTCTCACGAGCAGAGAGCAGTGTCCATTGTTTGCACTGTGTTATTAGTACAATGGAGTAATTTCTAACTTTAACAGGGTGACCAGTCAGTTGTTTTTCACTTTTGACAATACCTTTACATCTGTTGCCACAATCATTCACAAGGCAGGATCATTGTGCCTAAAACATATTTCCAGCTTCCTTGTTTTTGACACTTACATCCAGAACTAATGGTTGAAACCAAGAACATTTTCCTTAGAATATTGCCCGCCCATTTTTGAGTTAAAGAATGGAGATCTCACAAAATTTGCCAAGCTGGTTTGAGATTTCTGACAGCAGAACAAAGCCATGCTGTCTTGCAGTGATGTCAGCTGTCACAGCCTAGACACCAGCAGTGGGGGAAATGGGTTAAAAATAACTTAGTCCCAGCCTAAGCAGATACTCACCTGTTCAACACAACGTCTGCTGACACAAAGCTGCACTGAATGTCTGTGTCTCCAGGGGAGGTGCTCCTGCTGGACCTGGCGAGGAGCACGCAGAAGCCCATGGTATCCCTGAGGCAGGGGCCGAGCCACTGCCCCGTGTACTGCCTGGAGTTCAACAGCAGGCAGGCACAGCTCCTGGCCGCGGGGGATGCTGCGGGGACACTCAGGGTCTGGCAGCTGAGCTCCAACTTCAGCGAGCAGGGGCCAAGGGAAATGACCCACCTGGAGCAGCTGGCAAGTGAGAGCACGGACTGAGGCAGCAGCTGCGTGGAGCTCCTCACTGCCCTGGCTGCAGGAACAGCTCCCCACTCACCTGTTTGGGGGAACCAACAGCTGGAGTTGCACCATGGAACAGTGAAAATTGCACTTAACCATTAAACACAAGGTGATGTGGTTCGACCAGTAACTTTTATTGAAGCACACTGCAACATGTTTCTTTTCCCTAAGAGTTTTAAGCTAAGCAGTTTAAGGTTACATCATAAAGTAACATTGATTATTGTGGAGCACAAAGAGAAAGAGACACATGCAGAGCTACAGTCAGCAAACGTGAGCATGTCCTTTGCATCTTCTGAGTCTAGTGTTTTCGATCAATTTACGAAGAGTGAACGTGTAAATTCTATGTAGTCATAGGCAGAAGGCAGTTCCCTGCCCTTGCCATCCATGTAGGGCTTCATGTGAGAGATGCAGTAATCGGCCTGTTCCCGGGTCAGGTTCTGCAAGAGACACAGCACTGAGGTGAGAGGGGCTCTGGGGCTGTGGATGTGCCATTCCGGGCAGCCCTCCCCTTCCCTGTGGCAGACACAACCACGCCCAGCATGGAAATGCTCTGGCTGTTGGTTAAAGGGCTGGAAGGCCTGACCTGCGTCTTCCCACCAAAGAGAAGACTGAACAGGTAACAGACAGGAGGAAGCACTGCAACCTCTTTATTTCCCTGCCAGCTGGTGGGATGCAGACAGGAAAAACTTGCTGTCTTGGCAGGGCAGTGGGAGGGAGGAAGTGTTCCTACTTTCTAAGCTTAGGATGAAGTTTCTCCTTTGAATCACACTCTGGAGGAACATCTCCCTCTAGTCTCCCAAATGATGAAAGGGAAGTTCCAGGTTCTCAGCACAGTGCACTCCCTTCCCAGGCCTTTGAGTAGCTCTTATTTTACTCAACGTGAGGAGTTCTTTGTCAGTTAAAGCTTTTCCTCATCCTCTCTAGAGCCAAGAAAGCAGCTGAGTGGGGCTGTTAAACCAATTTCTGTGTTTGCTGCAGAGGATCCCCTGGCAGGGTCAGAACTGACTCAGCCCCAGTGACATGAACCTCCGAGCCATTAGAGCTGGGCTTTGCTCACAATTCCCCCACAGAAAGCCTTGGGCATTCCGACCTTGGGGTCACGACCAGCACTAACCTGGTAGAGCTCCTCCTTGGTCACGTAGGGCTTCCCCTCGGAGCTGAGGGCACGGAAGGCGCTCTCGATCTCCTCGCTGGATTTCACGTTCTCCGTTTCCCGGCTGATCATGAACGCCATGTACTCCTGCAGGGACACGTGGCCATCCCTGCCAGCAGAACACAATGTCAGCACCCAGAGTGTGGCACTTCCAGGCCCTCCCGGGAGGGGCTGGAACTGCTCTGGGAGGAGTGAAAGCCTTAACGCAGGTGACTCAACACCAGGTCATTGTCCCAGGTCTGTTTCTTCACCAGTGTCAGACTTTCACATGAGTTGTTGTGAGAACAACCGCAGCTCTCAGGCTGTGAGGGACCTTCCAGCCAACACAGACATATTTTGCAGTAGAGAAAGGTCCAGCCCACGTACCTGTTGGGATCTACGGTGTCAAGAATAGATTCAAACTCAGGGTCTGGCTCTCCCTCCTCGACCATGGGCAGGTCGTAGCCAAGAGAGCGCAAGCAGGACTTAAACTCCTGGTGATTAAGTCGTCCAGATTTGTCCTTGTCAAAGTGCCTAAAAACATAAAACCAGAGTCCACGTCTTTAAGTGGCAATTGTTGGGTCCTCATAGATGTTCAAGTGGGCTGAGAACTGGAACAGGTTACAACTAGCCCACTATTCTATAAATATTCTATCTAACATACATAAAAAATATGGACAAGTGCTTTACTTCGCTTAAAAAGCATCCTAAAAATGGCTGTGTTCCCAGCTGGAGTGCATTGGCACTCCCAGTTCCTACAGCAGTGCCCTCAGGAGAGGCTCTGGGGTGGCTGTGGCTGTGCCCCACCAGCAGCACGGGCTGGAGGCTCTTGCCCTCTGGCAGAGATCGGAGCAGCTCAGCACAAAGTGGGGCAAAACCAAAGGAGCCACAACAGATCTGTCAGAGAATCCTGCAAACAGGAGCCATCCATGTCGCAAAAATCTCTCCCAAGTATTCCTCAGGCATGTGTTCCCTGCACTCACTTGAACATCATGCTGAACTCCTTCAGGGCCTCCTCGGTGACTCCAGTGGTGTTCCTGAAAGGGAAGCAGCAAAGTTGGTGACCAGTTCCTGAGCTGTGGAACTCTGAGTCAACCTGCCCCCAGCCACAGGGTGACGACACAGGAGCAACCAACCCTTACGTGTGGGAACACTTGTCATGGAACCTGCCACAGTTCCACAGAATAATAAACTGACTCCATGACATGGCCAACAGGAGCTATTCCCAAATTTGCTCCCTCTGCAGGGAGCCAGGAGGAGGTGGTGGGGATGTAGTACCTCAGTGCATCCCTCAGCCCGAGCACAGGACAATCCCTAGCACAGACCACTCCAGCTCTGCCCCCTGTCCCAGGTTAGACCCTTTAAACCACACGTGGGCTGGGCAGTACCGAGCCTGGATCTGCTGTTCCAGGTTGTGCTGCATCCTCATGCCCAGCTGATCCAGCTGGTCCCACTGCTGTGCCAGCCCCACGGTGCTGTGTTCTGTGTATTTGTTGTCCAAGATAAGGGCCTCTTCCATGGCTGCTCCGAGGTCCTCAATCTTCTTCAGCTGGCTCCTCATAGCTCGGATCTCCTGGTGCTTGCGCTGTGAGGAGGGAGTGAAGAGGTGAAGAGTCATGTAGCATCCAAAAAAAAAACTACCTTAAAAAGCCAGACCACAGGCTGGCAGAGGGGAAGGGTTAGACTCTTCTTTATCTGCTAGGACTACATGTACATATACTGGGATTTGTAAACTAAGATTCACAACAAGGTTCCCCTTCATGTTCACTATTGGAAACCAACAACAGGGCTTGCAAACCAGTTCTGGAGACTAAAAAAACTCTTATTAGGAAACGTGCTGAAAATCCTGTATCCTCTCTGCCCCACCTGCTCCTTTAGGAAAAGGCAAAAAATCAGTGTTGTTCAATGGCTTGGGATGTGAGCAGATACCAGAAATGGGAACAGATAACCCCAGAGGTCTCTTCAGTACTCAAAATGGCTAAAATCAATTAAGATTTCACCAAACATTTACACATGTTTCCCTTCCCACCCTGAGTTCCCAAGCCAGCTGGGAATGCTGTTTTAGCCAGAGGTGCACGTCTTACTTTAGTGGCTTCCAGCTGCGACTCCAGCGTTCCTGATTCCTCCACCATACACGACCTAAACACAGAGCCACAGTGAGGGAATGCACTTATCTCACAAAAAATGGCATGTGGGGCTTGAAATTAACAGTCCTTCCTTGAAATGAAAAATCCTTTCAGCAGTATCGTTCTCCTATATGTATTTCAGCACTGGTTTTGTGTTTTGTTTATTCTGACTCATCCTGTTTCGTACTGACACATGTAGCATGTCTGATTTTTATTTCTATATATAGTTAATTTCTAGCCCCATTTGAAAGGCAACGTGATCAGCAGCCACACTTCATGCCAGACTCAAAGCACCAGCTTTACTGGACCTCAAGGAATTAGAACTTAGTGCAAGTCCCCCCTCCCCGCTCCCCGTGCCCAGCACACACACACACCAACTGCAGGTGAGTCACTGGGCTGGGTTTGCCAGTCGGGTACAGGAACTCTACACAGGTGTGTTACAGAGGGAAAAATGGGGGTAAAAAAAACATGGTGAGAAAACTACTGGTTTGGTTGAAAAGTCGTCTCAATGTGGTGCAATCCCTGCAGAGAGTTACAGACCTCTGCTGCTCAGCAGTGCCTGGTGGGCAGCGCCTTTGCTCCGGGTGGGGTGGGAGCCCAGGCACAGCCACTCTGCTCGGGGATTTCCACTGAACATGCAGGTCACCACCATGGCCGGGCTCTCCAAGATCTCCTGGCTATGGACAGTCTCTGGATGCTGCTTTTCCCCACCCCAAGATCCCAAGCAATCTTTAGGCAGCCGTGTTTGGGAATCTCTGTCCTTCCAACACGTACGGTGAGAGCTCACACTGAGTGACCTACACGTGTGAGTCTGGGCACTGTGCAGGTGGGTTGTCCTCCCCTCTGACTCTGTGATGTTAAAGTTCCTAAAACCTGAGTCTCTGGTATCTCAGTCACTAAAATCAGGTTTTCATCCTCTCTAGAATATCTTCTCCCTCATGCTTTTGAGCTTCTCGAGAAGGGGATCTCAAGTGCTGAATCTCTCTGTAGCAACGAAAATGCACCAAACACGTGGGTGTTTCTCACCGCAGGGTTAAGGCTCAGACTCAAGGCACGTCTAGAGGTGAAGCACAAGCCCAGAGCCCTAAGCAGGAAGCTGAGAACCAACCATGGAAAGAGTCACCAGGGAATCAAACCTCCAAGCATCTCTAAGCCGTGAGAGTTAGTTGGAAGGAAAGCGAGCCTTGGAATTAAAGAGTGCATTTGAAAACCAAAGTGAGGTAAGAAAATAAGAGGAAAAAACCTTCCAGATAGATCATCCCCAACTTCATACTGATAGACACGAATGACACGACGATACGCTATGCTAGTCAAAGGAAAGAAACCAAGTAAATTCCAAAAAGGAAGAAAGAAAGAACAGAGGAAAGAACACACCGAAACACGGCCACTGCAGTGGAGCCACACTCCAAGCCAGCACTGCCTTGCAGCAAACACAAGCAGCGAGAGGAAATTATTCAAATGCTGGTTCCACATACACATGGAACCTGTTATTATTTTCATGTAAGTCACCAAAAAGTGAGTTTCACTAAGAGACAAACTGAAAGTTTTGCAGTTAACTCATCTACAGACTCTTTAAAGGCATTTTTCTCCCTGAACTCCAAATTATTCTTTCTCCCTTTCCCATTCCAGGCAGTGCTGGGTGCACACAAGCAGCTGCAAAGCAAGGTGTGTGCAGGGCAGCTCTTCTCCTTCCCTCCTGCCAAGCCAGGCGAAGCACAGCCAACGCCTCTTGGAACTAAATCCATGGGTTTAATCTATCCAGGCAGAACAAGGGACAAATTCTGCCTGGCATATCAGCAGCCCTCTGGTAATTTGTTCAACAAAAGAGCCTGGCATGAGGAACTCCAGCTCTGACCCTGTGTGTTTGAGTAAACGGGGCCTTTCTGTCCAGTCGTTCTTGGATACCAGAACTGACCCACAACACCCTTGACAAAGGAGCAGGGAATTCAGCATCCATTCCAGGAAAACCTGCTCAGATCTGTTATTTGTACAACAAAAATGGTTCAAAGTGTTTTTATCTGGCAGAATCCAGGACACTGTGATGGTTACAGGGCGAATCAGCAGCACAGTTATCTGGGAAGATTCCACCCTTTCCTTAGGAAAAGCCTTCTCTTTAGGAGCAAGGCCTGGCCTCCTCCAGCCTCTGCCCTGGCCCAGATACTGTTTGTTGGCATTTTACATCAGGGCTCATCACAAAGCTCCCATTGTGCTGAGACTTGTCCTGCTGAAGGGATTTAACTGGCCAGATGCACTCGTGGAGCGTTTGGATCTGAAATCGTGTAAAGATCTTATTATTTTCTTTCCACTTCCAGACAAATGACCAGCACACATCCTTGTTGGGAGCTGTTCCCATGGACACAGGGTGGCTTAAAACTGCCAGTGTCCGAGTGCTGGCAAACCCCAGCAAGCCCCTGGGCTGATGTTGGAAGGTTTGTTTTCTTCTGCTAATGCTTTAACCTTGTGGGCTGAGGTTCTGCAGCAGATTAAACACTGGGCAGTTCGTATTTGCAAATACAGAATTTTAAGATATGTAATTTCAGTAAAATCTCGTCATAACTCTTCCCTTCTCCTCACCAAAACAGTCAATGGAGGTTTCACTGTTCTGAGAACAGTTATAATTGAATGTTTTATTTCACTAAGCAGGTCTCTAAAGTGGAAAACTGGAAATGTCAGAATAGTCTGCCTTTGGAAAACAGCTCCATTCTCACATTCTTATCAAATTAAGAACCTTTTCCTGAGCAAGCTCTTGGAGAAAACAAGAACAAAAGTCAGGGCTTCAGTGGTGTGCCAGAGACCACCCATAGTAATTTCTTCTGCTTTTGATTGGGAAATTGTTATGTTTCTACTGGTTTATACTTAACTCCTCCAAAAATCCTGTTTCCCATGTCTGTGCACCTCAGCCACAGGTGCTCCTCAAACAAAATGGGTTTCAGCACAGCTTTCACAAGCGATGACAGAAGAAAACACACAGACAGAGCAGAACACATCACCAAAATTGTAAAGATATAAAATTCATACTAACCCATCTAGCAGGTAAGTCCTGTAGAATGTGAAGATCCAAACATCAGGCAGCAGGACAGAGACAAGACAGTAAGAGAGGGACAGAGATTCGGGTGGGAAGCAAACATAAAAAAGTTAAAAATCATGTTTATATTTCATTATGTCATGAAGACACAAACAGAACTATTTGTAAACACACAGAGACAGAGAATCACAGGGTTACAGGAAACAGAACTCACCTCCTCCAACCCCTAACCAGAGCCTGTCAGAGCTGCTGACAGCACTGACTGAGCAGGGGCACCTGTAACGCTCAGACTGGAGAGTTTTATTTCTAACACAGTTGTTAAATCTTTGCTCCCTCTCCTCAGAGAAGATAATTAGACAGCAGCTCAGGGAAGGGATTACAAAGTTTTAAGCTGTTTTCACAGCTTGTTTCTCTCCTGGAACTCCAGTGAGATCCCAGTGCACTGTTCAATACAAAACGAGCATTAACAGAAATGCTGTTGGCACTTCAGTCTGCTTGGAGCTCTTTGTGCTCCAGCTCCCCAGCTGTGCTGCAGGCTAATTCAGGAATAACTGGAGACCTGGAATTACTGCAGGAAGAGAAATTCAGAAGCAGGAACGTTTTTTAAAGTCTCGTGTTCCAGGGTTTTCCTCTCTCTTGTAGCCAATGGGGCCTCCCTCAAATCCCAACTGCAGGAGATGAACCAAGTCCTGATAAGCTGTTTTTAGCAGGAGATATTTACAACTTAGTCCAAAGAGATGTAGGATGGATACAAATACTAGCTGAGGAATTCCCTAAGGGCAGCTCCTGGAAAGACAAACTATACCTGGTCTCCTGGATCCACTGATGGAAGGCATTGGCATGCTGGGCAAATTCCTGGCGCAGTTTGTCGTTCTCTTCCTGCCTTCGCTGCTCCTTCTGCAGCTCCAATTCACGTTCCTGGGAAATGAACAATAATTTTAAACAGAGAAATGATGTGATTGGCATCATCCTGCAATAACAAGCAAAAATCTAAGAGCTGCATCCCAGCAGAGTTCTGAGGCCCAAAACAAGACTGAGTGCTCAGTGTCCCAGATATTCAGAGAAAATCATCTCAGGTGACCACTCTGAACATTCCTACTGAAGTTTTGAGAACTGGAATCAAACCAGCAGCTGTTTCTCTGCACAGAAGTTATTTTATAGTCAGGAAGTGAGACACATGCTTTGCCTTTAGAAAGGCTACAAGTGGAAAACCACCAAAACAAGTGACAACAGCACAAGTTTATAGTTCATGGTGACTTTTCTTTGCTCATGAATTTTGAGGTATTTCCATCTGCACTACAGTAACCAAGCCTTGTACTGATTATCTGGGAGGATGACTTCCAGGGATAACTGAAAGGCCATAAACTGTGAAGACTCTTTGCCTCTCTGACTTGCCTTTATGATTTTCTGCAGGTTCCTCCAGGTTTCTTCCAGAGCCTCCATGGTGAACCAGGTGTAGGGGTTGGAGGCCACGCGGAAGCTCTTGATCTGGCGATCCAGCTCTGCCAGCTGGTTGAAGTCGGCCTGGGCAGAGCTGAGGGAGGACCTGAAAGCGTCATGAGCTTCTCTCAGGGCTTTGATTTCCTCCAGGGAGTTGCAGCGCACGGGATCGGTCAGGTCCTCCTCAGCGTTCTCAAACCAGCTGTTGAAGGCGGACGCCTTCTTCGCGAACGTCAGGAACAAATCCTCAACCTTGGGAAGGAAAAAAATCCAGGTGTCCAGTTATGCAGACATGCAAACACTCTGTAGGAGCTGATCTGGAGTTAACATGCATCATATTACTTATTTCTTGCAAGCATCTCAAAAATTCTTGTGTTAAGTCTCCAGGATCTCCACAATCATTAGTTGCAACAGCATGAACAGGCTACAAAAGCTGCAAGTCTCTGTGTTTTAGAAAGAGCACAGGTAGATTTTTGTAGCTCCCTGGTTGGCCACTCACCTTTCTGAAATGCTCCTGAGCCTCCAGGAGTTTCTTTTTCCTGGCAGCAGAGTTGGCAAGCAGCTGGTTCCAGCGTTTCATCAGGGAAGCGTGCCGGGCCTCGATGGCCTTGGACTGGATGTGCTTGGCTGCCAGCAGCTGGTCTTTCAGAGCAGTGATGTTGGCAATTCCCTCCTGCTGGAAAGCCTGAAGGCCAGCATCAAAGGTTTCCTGGAGCATTAAAAGAACAAAAAAATATTTTAGACTGCATTTTAATTTGGACTTTTCAATATCCTGCATATGTTCTTGTGTACTGTGGAAGATTCCCTTGTTCTCTCCATCCCTCACAGGGTGGCAGCAGCAGCAGCACCGACCTGTTTGGTGAGCAGGGTTTGCACTGAGGAGAGGTCACGTCCATAATCATCTGTCTTCAGACTGTTTTCCTTCTCACCTGGAAAATTAAACAGATGTTGTAAAAATGTCATTTCTCCATCTCAAACATCCCCTCTGTTCCAAATCAGGTTCCCACAAAAGCATAAAGCAGGAAAAGCACTGCTGGGTTTAGGTCTGCTTGTCTCAACAGCAGAGGAAGAGCTGCTGGAGATGTTGGGAAATGAAGGAGCATTACAGTTTGTGACCAAGCACTGTGCTCCAGCACAGAACATACCTATCCATGACTCCACCACATCTGCTTTCCAGTTGAACTGGAGGAAGGCTGAGTTCTCATCCAGTTTGGCTTTCCTCTGAGCTGCTGCTTTCTCCAAATCTGACACTTTGCCTCTGAGCCCCTTCATCTTGGCAGAGATGTTTGCCTCGTGGTGATTGTTCTACAGGACAGAGGAGGGGGAAAAAAAAGCATCCCTTATGGTGTGCAGGTCATCTGAAGCACCCATGACATTGGTGACAGAGCAAGGGCTTCAGCTGAAAGGTTTCATCTGAGAAACAGCTCTGAAAGCCAAACACCCACAGCTTATTCAGCTGCAAAAAATGACTAAGTTCTTTTCAAAGAGATGACAGAGAAGAGCAGGTCTGCTGTGACACGAAGATGTCCTGGGGAGCCTTTGAATGTTTCTCTTCACCAGTTTCTGCTCACCTTTTTAATGAGATCCTCCCCATTAGCACAGACATCGTTCACTCTGTCCTTGTGCACAGTAAAGTCAGTCTCGAATGCCTCGTGCTTCTTCAGCAAGCCCTGCAGATATGAGACACAGGCCCTTCTAAAAATCATTTCTCACCATTTACTGAGAAGTAATTAATTGTTATTAATCACCTAGCATAAACTCTTTGACAAAAACTATTAATTGTAGCTAGTTAGCACAACCTGCTGTTTTTCTGCAACTAAAAGAGATTGATAGGGACTCCCAGCCTAGTCCAGCCGTTGGATGTAACCACAATGTCCATCAGAGCCAAGAGATGCAAAGCTACACCAAACTGCAAGTCATTCTTACAGGAAGCAGCACACGTGGGATGCTTTCTAAAGTGGAATCATGTTTATTACAATGTAGACCTTCAAAAGGAGTCAACAACAACCTCCTCTTCAACTGTCCTTCCAGTCTAGAGGTTTGTAATGCTCTAAGCAACAATAATGTAATGACAAGGTGCTGACAGCCTCCTCCATACCTGGATAGCAGCAAGGGTGTCCCCGTAGTCCTCACTGGCCACCAGTGTCATTTTCTCATTGATCCAGGCTTCTTCTTCCTCAACATTTGCTACAAACTGCTGGTACTCCAGAGACTCCTCCAGGCGCTGACCCCTGGGTGAGGGAGGTGAAATGAGTCAGTGTTGCCTTATGGCTTTTAGGTAAGATAAAAACTGTGCACAACCTGACCCCAAACACACAGTCATTCACACTTCTTTCTGAGAGCTGCAGCTCTGGGAATTCCCTGGACCACAGAGCCTGCAGTTGCCCAAGAGCTGAAGGGAACCATCTCCCCGAAAAAAATCCTGGTAGTGGATTAAAGCCAAGTGATTTCAAGTCTGTGGTTTCCAACTGGTGCAAGAAAAGTCTAAAACACAACATACACCTCAAACAGATACTCATGTTTCTACTGAGGAACACTTTTAATAGTCTTTTAGAGCAATATGTGACCCATAACCCCTGAAATTTAGTAAATCTGATCGTTATGAGTCCATGTAACTGTTTTAATTAATCCTGAATTTTACAGAAATTCATACCTAGCAGCTGCCAACTGTTTTAACTCCTTCCAGTGATCCACAAACTGAGCCAGTCTCTGCTGTATCTCCTCTTTTCCAATTGTGTTGTCATCTGAAAGCTTCTTGCCCGTGTCCAGAACACCCTGCAGAGAAACACACAGTTAACACAGATTTATTCTGTTTGGGTTCCAGCAAACCTACTGTGGCTTTATTTCTGCCACAAGCAAGAAAGGTGCTGCCTGCAGAGACACCTGACAAGAGAGGGATTGACCTGGATAGCTGGTTCATGGGCAGCTAATTCTGCTTCCAGGCGCTTGTGTTTCTTCCTCAGGTTCTGCACCCCAGTCAGGTCTCTGCCATAGTCCTCTGAGCTGACCAACAGTTTCTTCTCTCTAAATTCAAGAGAGAACAGAGGGAGATAAAATTTGAAAATTACTTCTAAAGGTCAAACCTGACAAAAAACCACCTCAAACTTCAGGTAAGGAACTGCTCAACATAGCCCAGAAATCTTGGAGGTAAAAACTTGTGTACACATGAGTTATGAGCACATTCAGGGATATTGTGTGGGGGAAAGGAGGTGACAGAGGGCCCATCATTTACCCCTGAAGGACAGAACTTCTCTGTGCTGTTTTTTGTTTAAAGATATGGATGCCTTTTGTAAAGCTTACTTGCTGTTGTCCAATTTTTTTTGTTTGTTTCAAAAGCATGACAAAAGTAGTGCTCTAGTTGGAATGAGTTTTATCAGGCTCACTGTGTTCTCTCCTTCCAAGGTACTAACATCAACATGGAAAGAGATCTGATTAATTACTGCAACTGCCTAGAATTAAAAAAATATTTGAAACCGAAAAGGGCTTGAATTCTTGGTAGGATCTTTCCTAAAAAGACTAGCCTCAAATTTCAGCTATTTGGTCTGAGTCTAAACAGTGGTACATTTTCTGCTTCTTGGGATCTGACCAGAGAAAACTGCAGATAAGAAGCCAGACTTGAGTTTCCCTGGAATGGCAGCAAAGGTGGTTTCTCATAGACACACTTGTGGCAAGGCAGCTGTAGAGCCACACTACAGACTGTGGGTGTAACTGGCAGCAAGAACGTGCGCCCGAGCCCAGAACTTCCAGAACACCCACTTGATCCAGGACTCCTCATCGTCCATGTCACGGAAGAACTGGTGCAGCCGGTGGGACTCGTTGAGCTTGGCCCGGCGAGCGGCTGCCATGCTCTTGATCCTCTGGAAACGCCCATTGATGGTCTCCCGTTTATCCTTCACTTGGGAAGTGTCAAAAGCACTGCTGGTCATCAGACTGTCGGCCTGGCTGTTCAGGTCCTTCAGCCGGTCCTGGACAGGTGGGGGAGAGAGGGTGGGAATTGCTTGGATCCCGTTTCTGTGCTTGATAGAAATCAAACCTGACTGTACAGTTAGAGCTTCTATGAACAAGTCTGTGACTGCAGCAGGTACCAAAGTGGCATCTGAAAAATTTATAGGACTAAGATTTATCTTCCAAAACTAAGAGAGAGAGCAATACCTCATGAGCAGATATATCAGCTTCCAGTAACTGGTGTTTTTTCAGAAGGTTGTTAACAGAAGCCAAGTCCTTCCCATAGTCTTCAGATGCCAACAAAGCCTCCACCTGGGGATGGAGGAAGGAAAAAGGAATGGAGAACAAATTATGTTTTCACAAACTCCTTGAAATTATAATGCTTTAAAAATGTGCAAATTACTTCTCAATTTTCTACAGTGTGGATAAACCTTTGCCTTGTCTCTTTTTAATACCAAGAACATTGTGTGCGAATTTGCTTCTTCTCACCTTTCTGTTCAGAACTAATAATGTGGACACACCCACAAAATTTTTATTAGTAGTAAAGGTTTTTTTTTAATGAACACGAACTTGCTCAGAAGTAGACAGTGCTCCACAAACTCTAACAGCAGCAAAGGAAATAAAAAATTGGAAAAACAAGTCTTGCAAGTAATTAATTCCCATCTTAGTTACCTCTGAAAGCCAGAAGTCAAAGTCCTTGATTCCAGTATTGAAGTTCTGCTGTTTATTAGCTTCTTTGAGTTTCTGACTCTTCTCTGCTGATTTCTGCACCAGGAACTGCCACTGGTCAGCCAGGGCAGCCAGACGTGCCTGTTGGAAAAGGGGAAAGTAGGACTATAAGTCCTGATGAATGCCAAGCCAGAATATGGCGCAAGTTTGGCTCTTGATTCCAGTTATGCACATGACAGAGTCACTATTTCTTGCTGCCTGGATACAATTCAGTTCAACTTTTATATCCCAATCAGGACTGGGAAAACTTCTCATCCTTGAGAAGGGAGCAGGATGATCCATCCGGTTCTACTGCACAGTTGAAATGGAAAAGCTTCTATAAAACAAGACTTGTTTGAGAGGGACCCTCTGCACCTTGAGTTATCCAAATGGGATAATAAAATGAAACTAAAGGAAAAGCCAAGGAAGACTGGTTCCCACCTTCACAGCATCCTCGCTGCCGGCACATGCTCCCCTCTCGATGAGGGAGTTGCCCATGTCGATGACGCCGCGGATGCGGTCGGCGTTGGCGTGGAGCTCAGCCTCGAAGGCCTGGTGCTTCTGGTGCTTGCTCTGCAGGGACAACACAAGGTGTCAGAGGCAGCAAAGGGCTCCTCGGTTGTTCTCATGGGCTCAGGTGTCACCAAGAGGTTTGCACTCAGCCTGGGCTGAAGGAGTTCTCTCTCGGTAGGAATATTTACTCCGAATGACCGCCAAGCTTTGGCCTGGCAGAGCTCTGGGGGAGCTGATGCAGAGCTCAGGCAACACCTTCTGCACTTCACAGGGCTCTGTGCAACACTCCTTGCACTGAGCTGAGCTAGTACTGCAGTAAAGCTTCCTCATCCTCAGTGCATCCCTTTGAAAAGCAGCAGATCATCCTTCCTACCCCTATAGTGGTTTGGTTTCACAGGTCCCTATTTCTCTTCCTAAAAGTCATTCCCAGACATTGCTGCTCCAGCCTATCTGCTTTCTGCAGTTCTGGTATTAGTCAAAGTCATACATGGCCACAATATGTATCTAAATAAGGAATTAACAGCCCCAAACCTCTCTAAAAACACAACTGAGTTATTTAGTAAACATATTTCCCTGCCAAGTTGAGAGCACCATGAGAACAACAGGAGCCTTGGAGTGGGAGGGAGTGTGCAGCTCTCTCATGTGTATCCACGATCCAGCCACCCACCAGGAATATGACAATAGCACAGGAGTGACAAGACAGAATTTGCAAGTATAAACTGGAAATGAGAGGAACATTGGACATGGGTAGAGAGTGCCCTGAGAGAATGTAATGGAAGTAAATGTTAGATTAAAAGTAAAAGAGGGGAAATACTATAGCGCTGGCATGAGAAATTCTGCATGAACTGCTTCATTCTGGGAACTATAAATCCCAAAGGCTCACATTACAAAAACAGATCCTTCAAAGCTACATCTACCAACATGGAAAATTCAATTTAAAAGCTGCCAATTGCATATCTCCACATAATTACCATGACAACAACCCCCAGACAAGCCTTTCTAGTTTAATATAACATTTTCATTTTTTTCAACTAAAAATAATAGCAATTTAATGTACCACAGCCTAAGGTGACAAATGATTCTTCCCTTTCTTATTCATTAGCTTCCCCTTTCTTTGTTCTGTCTTCTCCCTCCATGTATCCTCATTTTATCCCTTCCCTGGACTCTTACGAGTGCTGTCAGCTTTCCATCTGGTACGTATCTTTTTCTGGAGTGTTCTTTCTTCTAATTCCCTTCTGTGCTATTTCTACAAGAATTAAGCCATGTAGGTCTATCATTTATTGACTCCTCCCTCTTCACATTTGATTCCACAAACACAAGCCAACAGCACTGCCATTATTTCATGTATTAAATCATCCCCAGTGATGATCACACAAGAGGCCAAACAGCCAAATCCCTGAAAAAGGAGGATAGAATCCCATTTCCATATGGGCTAAATCCTAAACAAGCCTAAACTACATCACTAATACACCACAAGTTACACAGATCATGCAGAACACCTGCAAAACAAATACATAAATAAATGATGCTGAGTAGGCATTAACAAAAAAGCCACACCCATAACACAGAATCAGCAGCTGTACCTGGATGGAGGTCAGGAACTAACAGAAAACAAAGAGATTGCATGAACTGATGGATGGAGCAGCAACCAGAGCTTGGGCTCACACAGAAAATATACAGAGAAAATAAATTCACATACCAGGGCTAGTCCAAACTACTTACCAGCAGTTTGGAAAGCTATAAAACAGATTGAGAGAAGTAGTTCAGTTCATTCATACTACTTCATAAACCAGTAGTAAAACATAATAGGTAACTTTATTCCTTATTACTGAAAAATAAATAAGACTTCACATTTTATAACAAGACGGAGATGAGACCCAAGAACTCCATTTCCTTATTTTACTGTGTAGGTGCTGGGAGAGAGACAGAAGAGCTACTTGGGTTTCTTTAGGAAACTTGCTGCTGCAGATAACACATATCTTATTAATTATATGCATGAATAATTAAATATACACATGAATAATTACCAAGTGAGCTCTATTTTGGGTCTCCTTTCATGCATAATGTAACTTCATCTTCTCCTTGTTAAAAGGAGACCATGTCCAACATGATGTATCACCATTATCTCTGAACAAGAATTCCTGAGCATGGATTTTCAAGCCAGAGAAGGCTTTGCAAAGCTCAAAATTCTATTTTGATTGCTGAGCCCAGAACCACATTCACCTGGATGTTTGTGGGATCCTTATAGGACTCATCACTTGCAGTCTGGAGCTTCTCACTGATCCAAGCTTCTATCTCATCCACATCCCGACTGAACTGCTGCAGTGTCTGTGACTCTCCCAGCTTTGACCTCTTCTTGATCATTTCGGTTTTCAGGTGACGCCACCTGGGTGCAATTCAATACACGGGAATGAAACTCTAGGAGCGCACAGAGCATCACCTTCAGCAGCCACAGATGGTGCCCAGGGAGCATCTCCTTGCAGGCAGTGCCTGATTCCACCCCCAGGGCAGCACTGACCTCTCCAGGACCTCGTCGCAGCGCTTGGCGATGACATCTTTGGCGTAGTGATCGGCATTGATGAGCTGCTCAGCAAAGGCCTGCAGCACAGCGATCTTCTCTTCCTGTGAAACACAGGGGCCACAAATTAGAACTGTGGCTCCTTAAAGTCAAGGGATGGGCAGGGTTTAGAACAGAATAAGCCTTCTTTTCTTCTTTAAATATGCAGCATTGCAAATGGGACTCTCTGAAGGAAGTCTTGTCTTCTACAGGACTTCAGAACACCTTACACCTGTGGCATTTAGAATAAAGTATCTTTTGGACTTAGTATCATCTCCCAATAAATCTAGGCAGCCTACTGTTACAAGAAACTGAAAATACACCCTTTTCTGTCATTAAGAAAAGAAGATTTGAATCAGTAAAAGATTTACAAAAGTAGTCGCCACTATTCCTACACTATTTGTAGGCAATGAAATACACCCTGATCTGCATAAACTGCAGAAGATCCCACCTGGCTGAATATTTGGAATTGAACTTCAGAAGCAGGAACTTCTTTTGATGACAATCCACGTCAGAAAGCCCAAACTATTTCCCCTTCCTCCAGCTCCACTCCTCACCTGGACATTGATTGCTTTATCAAAATCTTCGTGTTTCTTGATGAGAGCCTCCACACTGTCCAAGGAGTCTCCTTTATCCTCTGTATTCAGGAAAGCCTCCCGGGCAGCCATCCAGTTCTCAGCCTGCTCACAGTCCCGGTGAAACAGCTGGGGAGAAAACCCTCCAAAGCATGAGCAAGACGGGCCAAGAGCACTACTCACCACCAGGGAAGGATAAACCTTCCTATGAAAAGAGGAATTATTTCCCTTTTCCAAACTGCAGCACAAACCTGTAGCTCCAGGCACTGGTCCAGCATCATCCTGCGCTGCACCCAGGCCTTCTCCAGGTCTGTCCGTTCTTGGTCCAGAGTATCCAGTTTCTCCTTGATCTCTGGGCTGGCGTAGTGTCCATGGGCCAGAAGTTGTTGTCCAAACTGTTCAAAGGCCTGGAAAGTGCCAGCCCTTGCATCTATTTCCGTGCGATGTTCCTGCAAGGGGCAGAGGTGCCTTGGTCAATAACCAGCTGGGACTGATCTCTTTTTGAAACTCTGATTGGAAAGGGCCAAAAAAAGGAACATTTGTGGATGTTTATGATACACTTTTCTCTCACGTACCTGGTGCCTTTCTAATAAAGCTTCAGCTCCAGTCACATCCTTTGCAAGTTCATCCGAGGAGACCAGGCCTCGGATCCCGTTGATCCAAGACATAAGGTCCCTGGGAACACACATTAATAGGGGATTTTTCCGTCCCTCTATTGAAATAAGTCAGAACAGGGAAAACAGCCCTTTTTGGAACCACCCCAGAAATGTCCTTGTGGAACAATTAGCCACATACACCTCACTAGTAATAAGCCACACAAACTGAGGAGGGGAATCCTTACCTGAAGTCACTGAGGAAACGCTGCAGGTCATGAGAATCTCCAAGCTTCTCCTTGCGCTGGTCAGCACGTTTTCCCAGACTATTCCAAGCCTGATTGAGCTCAGTACATTTTTCTTGGAGATCTTCAGCAGATTCTGGGTGTGACTGGATCAGACGCTGGGCAGTTTCACCAAGGGAATTCACCTGGAATTAGAGAAAAGGAAATAATGAAGACAGAGAGAAACTTTGCTATAGTTCCATCATTTCTGCTGGAGAAAAATAAAGCCTTTGGGTTTGCCCTGCTCACAATCTCACCTTGTCTCCCAGAGCTGCCAGGTCTCTCTCAAAGCCTTCATGCTTTCGCTGCAGGGCCTGAACACTGGCCAGGTCATGCCCATAGTTGTCTGTATTTAATGCTTGATTCTTCTCCTCTATCCATTCTTTGGTTTCATCAGCATCTCTGATTTGAAGGAAGGGAAGACAAAAAGAGCATTAAAACAGGGATGATACCAAGGCCTCTGAGACCTTGCAGGTTGCTGCTTTCCAGAGCAGCTCAAGTAGCTGATGGTTCCATTAAATTATTTCCCAAAGCAACATGAGCAAACTTTGGCAAAACAGGACAGTAGTCCAGACCTCCCAAGCCCACAGCAATTCCATGACTCCATGTTAACAAATCTTTCTTTTCATAGCAAAATATAAAGAATTCTTCTTGGATCACCCTCCACTGAACAAGCTGGGGGTTGTTTAGAACAGGTCACACTGTGTTTTAGAGGTCTTCACAGTCAAAGCATTGGACTGAGTCAAGACTAAGTATGACACAAACCCCTCACCTGTGGAATCTCTGCACCTCATGGGCACTGCCCAACAACTGGCTCCTCTCCTCTGCCAGCTGCTGCAGGGACCTCCAGCGCTCATTCAGCTCCTGAAGGAGGTGAGGGGAGAGTTAAGACTGGCTTTTCACTGCAGGTAAAGGTCACTACATCCTGCTTCACCCCAGAGGAAAGCACAAATTCACACAGCCTAGTTAAATAATTTTAATTTCTCCTGAGATGTAGAACCAAATTATTTAATGTTGATGTAGCCTCAGGAGCAAATGCTGTATACGCCAATATTTGTTTCAGTAAGTTGATTCAAAAGGGTTTATGAAGCTTAATGAAAGGCAAAGGCTATGGAAGCGAGGGTAAAAAACCTTCTCAGCTTTTAAATCACCTCAGAAAATGTTGTATAATTACCTTGATTGAGTTGAAGGTTGCCACAGTGTGTACCATCAAACGTGCAGACTGTGTGAAAAGGCAGAAATAAAAAATAATGTAGCATTAAAGTCACCTCTAACCAACCAAAGCCAAAAATCAGAGAAAACTCCTTAAAATTAATTTTTAAAAAAATCAAAAAGCCAATAAGAAAGACAATGTAAGTAAATTACAAAAGCAATTAAGAATAATTGCTTGCAAGGCCCGAGGTATTAGGGAAGAGTAAGAATAATTTCAAACTTTGAGTGAGTACTGCCTTGTTTGTGTAAATTGAAGCAAACAACAATAGTCTTGAGGACAAAGAAGAGGAAAATTTAAAGGCAACATTCAATAAATTAATTAAAAAAACCCAAACTCTTAGTCATAGTTTGCGAAGTTACTATGAGTCTTTTAGAACTCAATGTACATGTTTGGAATCTGTGCAAAAAATGACTTTACAGATCACCAATTCTTACTGAAATGGCTGCATTTCCCATAATGCTCTCAAAATATTGCACACAGATCTGGCTCTCCCACACTCACTCAGCTCAAAAGATGTACAAGCAGCTTAAAGTTGAAGAGGGTGGATGTTAAATATAAAACATGGGAATGAAATACTACATAAAATCACAATGTTGGATAACGTAAAAAATATTGAAAATATTTCTGTGCATCAGCAGGTGACAGCAATTCCACTAAGTCCTGATGAATGTAGAAATCTTCTAACTATTGCAGCAAATGAGCTGGAGACGACTCATGGAACACATAAATACAGCATATTCCTTAATAAAGGAATATTCGACTGTCAGGAATAAAACTTTCTGATGTAGCAAGCAGAAAGAAAAGAACCCATGCAGAGGGAACAGAGATTACTTCTCATGCAGTGGCCATGCAGTGCCTACAAATGTGGGCATAGAACTGGAATCAGTCTTGAGAACAAGCTCAAAATAAAATCGTTTTGAAGCAGAGAGGTAAAAGCAGACTGTTGGCAACTTCTATGGCACAGAAGGGCATGGTCTAGAAGAGATAATGTGCTGTAGTTTTTCCTTTATTTTCCTCTTATGTGCTGCTAAGTGATGACACCTACCTTCCAAGGAGAGGCTGTCTTAGAATCAGTTTCATCCTGTTTGAAAATGTGAAGAAGCAACTTTAAATACGAAGCAGAACCCAAAACTATCAGATTATATTAAAAAAATATTTGAAAGATCTCCATGTGCAACCCCTAAAAGAGTAAACAGATTTTAACACGTATTTATTTGTATTAGTTTGGGTTGCCCTGCTTGCTTAGATTTGTGATGTGGGGCAAGACACCGAGGGAACAAAGGGCTCAAAGATAAAATGATCTTTGAGTGTCCATTCCATGTCTTTAATGAATTCCATCATGGAAATGAACCACAATCACAGCTGAACTTCCACTTGTACATCCCAAACCTGGCACTGCTGCCACACCATCCACCTTGGAATTGACACTTACCCTGGGCATCATCCCATAGACCTCCTGCAAAGGAGAAAGGACAAAGAGAAACAACCTGTTATTTTCGAACAGAAAGAATATTTTTTCATGGTTTTTAAAAAGGACAGATAGCAAGGGATGTGCTTCCATCCTTCTCCAAACTGGTTATCAGTATGTCCTTGAGCCAGACAGGGCTCACACAGCCTAAATGTGCAGCAGGAATGGGAGTCTGACTATATGACCATCTACACATCATCTTTGAGCTCAGGAAATAAACAACCTGCTAAAAGACTCTATTGGCACAGGATAGAACTATTTACAGGAACAGCACAAGTATGCAAACAAAACAGAAAACCCACAAACCCCCTCTACTCTAAGCTGAGCTCTATTTAAATTCTCTTTTCCCTCACCATTTTTCCTGCAAATAAATAAAGACTGAATTTCAAATTTTTAGGAAGTGAAGTTAATGCATGGATTTTTCAAGACTTTTAATAATATTCTAAAGACTTTCCATTCCTAACAACAACAAAAAAAAAAAAAAAAAAAAAAGGAAAAGCTCTAGATGGTGCAATTTGCTCTAGAACTACGATAACCCCACAGTTCTCAGGGTCCCCTGGTGATGGCCACACCAGAGAACATGCACATTCAGTATCTCTGGTTACAACAGCACAGTTATCACACCAGAGAGCAAAAGTGAACAGCCTGAATTTTGCAATCAGAAAAAGTCAGAGGAAAAGAGGACCTGTTGCTGCACTGCTTGTACTTCATCTGCCATCAGCCCCTCTGACTCCAAGTCCTTGGCAACCTTGTTTATGTCCTTGAGACGTGACTCGTTCGCCTTCAGATCCTGCAGAGAACAGGGAAACACCCACGGCATTAACACTCACACGGGGATAATGTGGGGGACAAATTGGCTCCCCAGGAGTGCCCAGTGTGAGAACAGCAGGAACTGGGCACAGCAAGCCCTTACAATTCCCTGTGGGATGAGAGCCTGTGCCAGGGGATCCCAAGTGCCAGTGCCAGGCACCAGTGGAGCACAGAAACACACCCTCAGAGCTGCCCATAACAATCATGGACAACCAGGAATTGAATCTACTTTTAATTTCCAGATACACAACGTGACCAACATGAAGATCAAATTACTGCATGAATTAGCTAAAAGACAACTTCAGCGGTGATCTTACTGTGACACTCAAATGCTTGCAGTCAAACAGACTGACAAAGAGCTTTCTACAGACCAGGAAGGGAACTTGGTTAAAAATAGTACTGGAGCATTTCAATTTTAATAGGTGACACATTTTAATTGCAACCATTGGCTTATTTTAAAAAGAACCCAAATCCAGTAATTGCTACTGTCTTTTCACCTTTTTCATTAGGTTGGCTTGAACTGCTTGTTAGCCAGCTTTTAAACTTTGAACACGATAACATCCACAGAACTGTTCAATCACTGCCTTTTCCAACGTGTTAGGTCAGGCAACTTTGCATTTCAGTGCTCAGCATCTTAGCAAAGTGGACAGAATAAAGAGATCTGCTCAAGCAATTAATTCACAACTCACACATTAATTAACTAGCACTGCAAACATTGGGAGAAAAACCCCAAGGCCTACCAACATTTTGAAGGAGATATTTTTCTTTTCATATCTTGGGAAAAAGCTCTACAGATGGAAACCAAAATGCATCTTTCCTTTCAACACAAAGGAAGAGCTTAACTGAAGGTGAAGCTTTACACAAACTGAAATTCCTCCAAAGAATTCTCTACTGCAGATTCTCTACAGCAGATTCTCTACTGGAATGTGTTGAAAGGGAGTTTCAGCTCTGTAGGAGCTAGGAAGCCTGCAGCAACCTGGGGACTGTAATCAAACTCAAGACTTCTGAACGAGAGAGTCTCTCTATCCTCACAAAATGAAATAAAAATTCATATGTACTTTTTTATTTCCAATCAAAGGCATGTTTCCTTCTCAGCTACGAAACATTGTCATGGGTACATGACAAGAAAGCATGAAGGGAAAGGCCAAAAGGAACACACACATTATTGTCACAACATACCTTCTGGAAATCATCAAATTTCTTCTGCAGCACCTCCACCTGCTCCAGGTCAGCTCCCACCTCCTCACTGGTGAGAGCTGCCTCCTTCTCATTGATCCACTGCTGCAGCTCATTGGCCTCACGGAACAGCATGAACTTCTTGCAGCTTTTTTCCAACATGCCTTTGCGTTTTTCTCCCAGCTCCAGGAGGGAGTGATACCTGGGACAAGCAGGAGAGGGAAGCAGGGGACAGTCAGAGTGAACTGCGCAGAATCACAAGGGTTTCCCAAGTCCTGGTGTCCCCAAAGACGGGGAACATCCCTGCAGTTCTGCCACAGAACGAGCTGCCCGTGTGTGGTTGGATGTGTTTCTCCTCCACATGGATTGCACACCAAAATGAGATCTCCCACATGCAACACCTTGCTGGGAAAATGCAAATCCAAATCACAGCTTAGCTCGGGGTACGTGCTGAAACTACAGCACCACTGCAGTGCAGGAGCAACTCCACAGGCTCTCACTTCCCAAGAGGTGTTTTTTTATCCTAGGGTACATCAAGTTTGCCATCAGGTTTTTAAAACCCACCAGCCTCTCAGCTTTTGGACATAAAATCCTAAGTAGCCATTTTTCAGTGCAAAATCTGCTGAATGTTTAAACAGGGTGTGTATCTTTGATACTGAATGTTTAAATAAGGTTTCTGTCTTTGATGACACACCTCTGTTCAAGTGGGAAATCCATGAAACTCCTTTCACACCTTTTGCATCTGTGGAATTCCCAATACCACTGATACCACTCCTCATGTAAATCAGAACAACTGCAAAGTGAAACCTATAAAATGTTTAAATTGGTCTGTCAGGAAAATAAACCTTAAAAGACCAGCCAGTTATTTAAAACCACAAGAAAATTGATGTGTCCTGTTTGGTTCTTTGCAACCAACCATACACAGATAGTCCTGCAAGACCTTTCCCAAATTACTGCTGAAAAGGCCACCAGCAGTTTTGAAGTCACTGAGTTGCAAATCTCTCTCGTAATGCATAATGCTTATTATTGCTACCCTAATTTTAAGTCTCACAGAAGATGAGATGATATAGCTGCATCTGGATGGGATTTTGTGTCCTGAATCAGTTTGCATGTTAGTTTGCACAGTGATCAATGGCAGCAATTCTGTACTCGTTATTAAGCCAAGAAGAAATCGCTTTTGGTGTTATTAAATCAAACAATACAAGACAGTGCTGACGTATCTCCCATGGGAATGTTCTCATTTCCCCACAGGCAAACACTGGGCAGTTGCACCTCCCAGCTGGAGAAGTTCAGTGCTGGAGCATTTTCCCAACCAACAGCTCAGAGATGAGGAAAATCCTCAGTACCCTGGGTGGCAATGTCTGTACATCAGACTGATAACCAGCCCTCCTTCCATGGAGCAGAGACTTTGTGGTGTCCTGTCTACTGGGGTTTAAAACTGGGTAGAAAGGAACTGAGAATCTTTCATATTGGGTTTGAATAGAAGCTTTCTACCACGACTTGAGGAAAAGACTGTTTTGAGGCCTGCCCTGACTGCAGATGTTTGCCTCAGCACACAATTTTAGGTATGACATACTAGAAGATCTGGGCAAAAGTCCTTTAGAAGCAGATCTTACCTCAAAGTTGCTTTGCAACACTTGAGAGATTTACATAAAACTTTCGCTTTTAATTCTTAAGAAATACTTTCTCTATGAAAAGACAGTCAGGCACAGCCAATGAACACTTTTTCTTTGGATTTCCCAGCAACTTCCATGGCCATAATGCAAACTTGGTGTTTTTTTCCAAGGAAAAATGAATACAAGTTTGAAAATCTAGTTGGTGTTAAATTAAAAACCAATCATCCTATATCAGCAAACTAATACTTTTTGACTACCCAGCATGAATGTTACTTTGTATGATAAACCCATGCTTCCCACACTCTTAAGACATTCAGATGTGATGTAATACTTGGTGTACGTATTTTATATATAAAAAACAAAGCAACAACAGTGGAGACACCATTACAGACTCATCTGGTAAGCAAAACCAGCCTGACGGAAAACACCATGAACCAACTGAGCAGCACAGAAGTGCCTGGTGAGATAAGCAGGAGACACAGACCACCACACTCCTCTAAACTACTCCACACCACCAAAATCGCCTCCTTCAGGTCTCTTTGGAGCAGCTTTCCCAAAGAAAGGAACAAAGGGAGGACGAGCAGTGACAGGATGGAGACAGCATGATTTAAGAAAGGGCTAATCCTACTCACAGTTCTTCGACCTGTTTCATACGCAGAGATACACTGCCGACCTCCTTAGTTATGAGAGTCCTGCACAGACAGGGGGCACAGCAAACGCATGCGAAAAATTAGTCAGATTAACAAAAATAACGAAAGCAGCAGCTCCATCCAGGGATGATGGTCTGTGGTAGGAGATGGGTAAGAGTTCACACGTACATGGAGAAAATTAGGGGTCATTCAGAAGCAAACAGAGCAAATCAGTCCAGGAGTAAAACTCAGGTAAGGAAACCTCAGCAGTACAGTTGGGCTCTCTCTATAAGGTCTCCTCGTTTTCTGATCATTGTGCCATGCATTGGAAGCTAAAAGGTGGTCCCCTCTCCTTGGCTCTAAACAATACACGCTATTCTATTTATTAAAAAAAACCATGGAAGAAATGATATTATTAAAATCCTGATCAATGCACCACAATTTTCCAGCATCCTCTCTATGCACTGATAGAAGTGTTTTTGTTGTGGGTTGGTGGTTTTTTCCATGTGATTTTATTTTTTTGAGTTCTAGAGCTAAAGTTAATAATTATTGTATGTCACTGTAATAACTGGTGACTCAAAACAACTGAGTGGGAAGGAATTCTCACACAGAATGTCAGTGTGGCTGCACAAACAGATGGGAATATGCAGAAAACTTGCAGCTTCGGATTCCACATGGTTTGATAAGATGAGCCAGTTGCTCCCAGCTATCACCCACAGCCCTTGCAGGACCTAATCTACAACTAACATGTGCTTTTTGTGCCATTACCAAGCAGCCTTGCAGCTTTCTGTTTGCAATGGTACATTGCTCTTTTAGAAGAGTTAAAAAAAACAATTCACAAGAAAAAAAAAAAGCAGGGAGGGACACACACATTTTAGCTCCTGTAACGGCAACAAATAATGGCATCACATTCCAGGAAAATTGAACCAGCAGCAAAGTAGTCCCAGTTCCTAAGGAGGACACCTCCAGAGACAGCCCTGTATAGGGAGAGCACTGTACTTTATGGAACCAAATTTAAGAAAGCTTTTCAAAACAGATCACACATTAAGAAGTGACAACTACAAATACAAGAGCTGCTTAGGACATATATAACTCACAAGCAAGTTTAAGTAGTTAGGTACAACATCAAAAGGAACACATAAAATACTCAAGTCAGACAGCAAGTTGAGCTCTAGTGTCATGAGTTTTACAGTTAAAAATGGGAAAAGCAGCAAGAAAATCTAGAGTAAGGATAAAACAACTGAATCTGGTGCTTCTGGTACAGAAGCCCCTTGTTTCTTACTGTAAGGAGCATTAACCTAAGCTCCTGGCATGTGTGAGGCAAAGGCCAAGCCAGCTACTATATCCCATGAGTTAGATCTTACTGGTTGTCGATCTGCTCCTGTCGCAGCGCGATGCTGCCCTGCTCTTCCAGGAGGTTCTCCCGGGATGCAGACTGGGCAGGGTCGAGTTTCTTCACATAGGCAGCTGGAACAAAGCCCTGGCGGTCATTGACTTCAACCTTCCACCAGTCCTGGGGAGGGAAAACCCAGAGGAACCTCTGTGAGGCCACCACCAAGCATCAAGTACACTGGGCAACTGAATTAACACACGGAAACCAGTGATGCTCTGAAGTCTGCTCTTTTTGGAGATCATTTCAAACTAACTCTCTTGAAGACATTGAGGTCTTACTCCCCTGTCTCCCCAAAAATTCCTCCACAGAAGGAAATAAGTTCTCATGGACATGTGCCCCGCAGCCTATGCTGTTTATCTGATTTGGAAAAGCGGAGTCATGGGAATTAATCAGAGGTTCAGCTGAAGTGCTGAATGGGGCACATGTGCTAAATGCCTCAATTCTTCAGCTTCTTTTAATGCTTTTACTAAAACCCACACAAAACCACATCACCACCAAGGGAGCAAGGCAGGTCAGCAAAGCAGGAGGGAAGAGCTTACCTTGTTGGTGCTGTTGAGTAGGGTTAGGATATCTCCCTTCTTCATCGTCACCTCCCGGGGACTCTTCTCCTGGTAGTCATAGAGTGCCAGAACGAGCTCTTTTCCAGTCTCATCATCTGTGGGAGCAACTTGTTGCTAAAAAAGAAGAAAAATTAGTTGCTCCATGTTTATTACAATCAATGTGTTGTCCTAAGATTGACTTTAGCCTTTGTTAATGCTGCTGTAGTACCCTGAAGTGATTCTTGTTGAAAGAAAGGCAGATACACTCAGTTTAAGTGCTGCCTGGGCTCAAACCTTGGAAACCACATTATACTGTTTTCTTTCAAAGCAATATATCTGTCTGCTACTATTCTAAAACAAGACTGCTATTTTTATTGAGAAAATCAAGCAGAGACTGCACTAAGATCTCAAGAGCAACAACTGTTATTAAGCTTTGTCTTTACCTTTTGCTGACCCACCAATTTTAGCAACATGATTGGCATCTTTCCTTACCCTGCAAGACTGGGCCTGTTCCCTCAACGCCTGGATGCTGCTGCCATAAGCGGAGAGATCAGACATCAAAGCCTCATGTTTCTTCAGAAGAGCCTGAAAATGATAAAAACATTGTGTACACTTTGCCATTTTACAAACATTGCTCTGCCTAAAATATACACTTTGGCTCCCTACACAGAGAATGGGGGGTTTTCAGAGCTGCTGGTCTTGTGACTCTCATGAGAATCATCACTTCTATTTATTCACAGGGTAGATAGTGGCCCAATGCTTCTGGTGCTTTGTCTCTATCTTATCTCAGCAACATTCCTTTGTTCTGACCAGAAATAACTCTATATCCACAGTGATATGTGGTAAGCTAGAAAGTGTGCCTTTAAGCTGCACTTCATGTTGATGAAATGTCAGTCAGCACTGCCTGGGATGTGGGGCTTGACCACAGAATGATACCAGTAAAGCAACTCCAGACAAAAAAATTACTTCCAGACTAATGAACTAGTGAAAACCAGGCTCATACTGAAATGCCTGTCACATGAGGAATTTGCTGATATTATTCTCATTATACTTAAAAAAAACAAAACCCTGTAAAAGAGCAAATGCAGCTGTAAAGCTTCCTTGCGATTGGTTTAATACACTGAACAGCAAAATTTCATGTGCTATAACAACTAAAACACAGGAAAAATTGTCATCCTTTGACATCAGCTTGATGCAAGAATCTTCTGCACTTTTTGTCAGGAATTCTGAGATTAGCAGAGCTCATTTTTTTCACCAGTAGACAAATCCTTGCTGCCTTTATGCAAAATTGATTTGAACAACAATCTCAAGTACCTCAGCAGAGTCTTCATCTTTCCCATAGTCTGTGCTGCCTACAATGGGCTCCTTTTCCCTCATCCAGGACTCTGCCTCATTAGCATCAGCAAAGTACTGCTGAGCCTGCAGGGAATCCTCCAGGTCCTGGCGCCGCTGAGACGCTTTGGCTTTCAGGGAGTCCCACTTCTGGTTTAGCTCATTCAGCTTGATTTTCACATCCTCAGCTGCAAAGTGTCCTGTGGGACAGAAGGAGAGGGAGCTGAAGGACTTCAGGAGGCAAAACCAATACACACTAAAAGGTCACTTGTACTTCTTCAAAGTCACAGCAATTAGACCAGTTTAAACCTTTGCAGCCTGTTCTGACTAATGAAAGTACAACTGAGCTGGTCCTTTTGCCTCAGATTGGAAAACACTGTCAATCAAACTGTGCTGGGATATTTGCATTATTTGGAATAAAACAAGACACATCATAACATTTCTTCTCAATGATGAAACAGGAAAGTTCATGTCCTTCCAGTGGCAGCAAACAAATCTTATTTCAGACCTGCATTCTGAATCCCAGAATCAGAATTTTTTCTTTTTAATTTTGGTGTTAAGAACACCAACTCAGATATAAAATTGGTTATTTACTGAAAAGCAGGAATAACTTTTACTATCTTCCTGGAGGATTCTCTCTCACATTATGATTTCGTATCTCTGATATAACCCTTCAATAGATTTAAAAATGGAGATGAAACATGACAGGCACAAAGTTGCTAAATATTTTTTCATCAAGAGTAGATGGAGATCTGTGAAAACTGTGACAGGTTCCCACCAAGGAACCTATTTTGATTTCCAGGTGAAAGAATGACTAGAAGTTCATCCTGCTAGCAGGACCTGACTATTGTCTGGATAAAAACAAGCAATAATTCTTAACTGTACTAGGCCAGAGATTAAAAAACAGTGAGACATACCCTCTTCCACCATGGCATTTCCCTTCTGTGTGACAGCCTTGATGCGGGGCTCATGGCCTGCAATTTCTGCCTGCAAAGCCTGGTGCTTCTTTAGCAGGTTCTGGACACCAATCAAGTCCTTGCCTGAAAGATATAAAATAATTAATCAGCCAAATCAGTGAGACTACATTAAACAAAAAATTCAAGGCAGCTGCAACCAGTGCTAGACAACCCTGCAGAGTAAGAACCACCACAATGAAGACAGAGCACTGTGAAAAGTAAGTTACCACTGGGATTGTAGAAGTAACAGAGGTGAAGGTAACTACGTAACTCTGGGCAACGTTATTTACAATAAATAGTTCAGAAATATTCAGGAATGTTCTATAAAGACACGAGTTACACCAGCACAATTCTGACACATAAATCCCAATGATACCTCTGTTTGTTGAAGCTGCAATAGGCTCTTTTTCCCTAATCCAGGTCTCCTCATCCTCAATGTCACGGAAAAGCTGCTGCAGGCGAAGAGAATCTGCAAGTTTCTGCTTCCGAGCCACCATGGGGTCCTTCAGAGCTTCATAACGAGCCACTAAAGCTTCTTGTTTCTTCTTGATATTGTCAGCATCGAAGTGCCCAGCCTCCTGAAACTGGCGTGCCTGGATGGTGATGCCATCTATCCGATCCTAAAGTTAACCCAGCAAAAGAGGATGTCAGGATTTCTGAGAAAAGGCTGCAGAGACTGAAACACTGTCAGATCTAAGCTCGTAAGCTGTGACAGAAGAAAAGCTCAGCTGCATAGTGCAATCATTTTGCTAATAATCATATCATATATACTATCAACAGATAAATGCGACTGGGTTTCATCTGTCAATTTTATAAAACAAAAGGTTCTTGAAATTACATTAACTTTACACAAACTTTTCAATCGTTAACAACTGATCATTCCAGTAGTGGAAATTCAGACTTTGCTGACTTTCTTACTGTGGATTTAATTTCCCTAAAGGTCATTTGCAAACATGGATCCAAAGGAACCATCCGCTGTAAAATTCTTTATTTAAAAACTGTTCTCCTTCCCCACCCATTTCATAGAGCTACATGAAAACAAACTGAACAAGAAGAAGGTTGGTTTAGAGAGGAATTAGCACAAAACAACTTTTTAAGTTGGTGGTCACAGCAAAAAACAAGCTTATTTTTTTGAAGTCAAGAAGATGATATTCTTAAGAGATATACATGTTTCAGTTCAAAATTGTCTTTAATAAGTGAACAAAAACTACAAAAACTATAAAAGATACAGATATGTTAAGGCCTGTGAGTGAGCATATTTGAAAATATGATCTTTTGAAGGAGCAGATCTGAGAGGGCAGGAGTAAAAGTTATTGCCCTTACCTGATGAGCAGCAACATCTGCCTCCAGCAGGGCATGTTTCTTCTGAAGATTCTGAACATTAGTAAGATCTTTTCCATAATCATCAGAAGCCAAGTGTCCTTCCACTTCATAGAGCCACAGCTCAATGTCCTCCACGTTGCGATTGAACTGCTGCTGCTGATTGGCCTCGCGTAGTTTGATGCCTGGCAGGGACAGCAGGAAAACAGGACAGGATTATTTCAGTTCTCTCAGCTCTACAGAAAACTGCCCACATTCTTCTGAGCAAGTTGTACCTTTGAAGTCAGTGGCCTCCAGAAGTTTCTTCCACAGGCTGATGACCTCGTTCATGCGAGTGGTCACTTCGTCCGACGCATAGTGTTTGACGTCGATGAGCTTCTGCCCCGCCTTCTCCAGGGCATCGATGCGGCTCTGGTTAGCAGACAGCTCTGCTTCAAAAGCCTGGTGTTTCTGGACTTTACCTTGCAAGTTTGATGGATCCTACCGTTGAAGACAGAAGAAGAATGTTTCAGTACAAAATCAGTATCTAAATGTCTCTGATGAGTTGTTAAAATTAGACTATGTTCATATGTGTGCCAAGATGTCACCAGAGGATTTGGTGCCACAAATATGCCTTAAATCAGAACACTTAGACCATTGGATAAGCATGATTGCAGTAGGATGGGAAAATCCCCCTTGGGGCCAGGGAGAAATTACCATTTCTCTTGTTGCCATTAATACCCGGGACTATCAGCAACATTCTGGCTGACGCCGTTCCGTATCATTAGACTGATTTCATTAGGCCTTGAAAATATCCTACCGTTCATCTCCGTGTTTACCTTGTAGGCCTCATCAGTGGCAGTTTTCATCTTTTCATTAACCCAACTCTTCAGCTCGTCAGAGTCTCGGAAGAACTGCTGCAGGTGGAAAGAATCTGCCAGCTGTGCTCGGCGGTACATGGCTCTGTCGTGGAGGGCATTGCGGCGGCTCAGCAGCTGGAAGGAAGAAGGGAAAAGGTCTTTAAATTCTCCAAGCTTGTAAGAACCACCACTGCATCCCTCCTCTTTGGAGGGCTCTGATGACTTATCCCATATTGAAGTCACACCGTGTGAAATAATAAAGCAGAACATGATTTCAAGTCCACAGTCCAAACCTGGTTTGGGTACTTACAGCATCTCTGCGTGTAGCGACATCATCCATGGCATAGTGGTTGTTCTGAATCAACTTTGTAGCAAACTCGTCTAATGCCTAAAGAGAAAACAGGTTTCCATTTACTTGGTGTAACAGAAATTGTGCAAGTTTGCTTGGTATCTCAATTCCCAAAAATTTATCCCAGTAAAACTGGTAGGAAGCCATTAAGAGAGCTATTGTCACATCCTTTTTTATCTGTACCATCATCTTCCATGTGGGAGAGTGGAGGTTTTTAACAAATCTTCAACCACACATGTGCTGGCAATAAGCAAGCACCAGATTAGCCAGCTCGGAGGCAGAAACAGAGCCCTATCCCATCTTTTCCACTATTTTCCATTTTAGAGACAATACACGTCATTTAGAGCTAATACATCCCACAAAACAACAGATCATTCTGCAAAGCAAACCCCATCCTCTATAATCCTCCAGCAATGACTCCTCCCCAGTCACCAAATTCTCTTGTTTTACTTCTTGCGCATTTAGTGATGACCTAAGGGAAATGTCTTACTGTGATTTTCTCCTCTTGGGCACTTAGGGATTTCTCAAAGTCTTCGTGCTTCTTTAGAAGAGCCTCCACACTGTCCAGGGAATCACCAAGGTCTTCATTCAGCAGAAATGCCTGAAATAAGGAAACAAACACATTTTTATATGTTTCCATACTCAGCTGCTCTAAGAGAACTCAAGTACAGCCAGTGAAAGTGAAAAGTGAAGGATGATATACTGGGATGGCATTCACTGTAAGTTTTTAACAAGCAAAGGTTCTTGAATAATTCCTTTTAGCTTCTTATTCAACCAGCACTTTAGAAGAGATAACACACACAAAAGCCATCTCAGTTTCAGCACTAGATGGAAATAGTCATCATAGCATCTCAGGCAGGAAGATTAACACCCGCTCACCAGTGCATGTCTAGTGGAGTCACTGCTGCTAGTTAGTTAAGTCTAGAAGACTAACAAGAAAACCTATCTGGAGAATTCAAAGACATGCACTCACTTCTTGTTTGCTCATCCAGTTGTCCACTTGTTCAGTGTCTCTGTAGAAAAGTTGCAGGTCCATGCACTGCTCGTACTGCTGCCTGCGCAGCTCCCACAGCTCCAGCAAGGCAGACCTTTCATCTGAGAGGATGGTCAGCTAATGGACATGGAAGAGAAATACATAACAATTTTATTTAACAGCCTGGTTCGCTTCCGTCTCAATGTAAAATCAAGCTGTGACTCAAAAAAGTGTTTGACACTGGACTGAAAATGACCTGCTGTGGAAAGAATTAAATCTCCTTTTACATTAAGGGGCATGGAAGACGGACAGAATTTTTCTAGGAGTTCTTGCTCTTAACTCACCTTTTCTTTCACTTCATCAGAAGCATAGTGCCCAGCAGCAAGCAAAGCCTGGCCAGACTCATCAGCAGATTTGAAGCTGTCTTCGTGGGCATCAATTTCTCCCTACAAAAGGGGATGTGAAGAAGCTGTTACCAAAATTTATCTTGAAATAGAGTGTTAGAATATGAAAACTGCTATTGAACAGAGATAACAGTCTGGACACCTGAATGCAAAACATTCAACTATCTTTATATACATTACACTTATTCTGAAAACTAGAATGAAATGTGTTTCCTTACAGGGCAGATAAAGTAGGTATAAATCCCTAAAATAAAATGAAACTAAGGGTTGGTTTGAGCTGCACTCTTTCTGCTTACTTAGAGCAATTCCTCATGATGGAGAACTACAACAGTCCAACTGGCTGCGGTGAGGTCTATCTTTTCCAAAATATTATCATAAGCATTCTTAAATACTTAGTAATTAGCGTATATTTACTATCCAGAAACAAAGTGAAAATTCTAAATGAGGGCAGAGTCCTGTACGATCAAAGCACTGCAGAGCTGCAGCCCCAGCAGTTGTGACTCAGGGGCTGTGCCAGACACGGGGGCAGCTGCTGAGGGCTGGGCATGTAACCACTCTACCTTGTGTTCCTGGTGTCTGTCCAGAAGGGCTTCTGCTCCTGCCACGTCATTGGCAAGTTCATCAGCATTTATCAGAGCCTTCATCTCAGTCACCCAGCTGGTGAGGTCTCGGAAGTCCGCGAGAAAGCGCTGCAGCCTTCGGAAAGCCAAGTTAAAAAGGGTTGGGAATAACCTGCTTGATTAGCTTCTCTCCTTACCCCAAAGAAAGGGTCACAAACATAAGAGCTGTTCCTCAGATACAAATAAAACACCACCAAAATGCACTCAGAATATTAAATAACTAAATATGCTCTCAATAAAAAACTAGTCTTTTGATGTTAAGAAAACACTGGGTTCTAAACCCATGTCTTAAAGGCACATTTTGCATATAGCTTATATTGAAAGTAAAATGAGTATTCCCAACTACAAGCTGAAGGCAACAGAAATTAAAATATGGTTCTCAAGCTGAGTGTTCCAAGATAACCCACAGGGCTGCTCCTGTCAACCATGACAGTGTGTGTGGGGGAGAGAACTGGCAGCAGGCTTCAACTGCACAAACCTCAGCCATAAAACAAGCAAACTCTCAAATTCCTTTCAGTGTGCCTTCAGTTGTTGCCTTTGGCATGTGCTTAACACTTATCAGCAAAAGTCATCAGTTTCTGTTTCCCTTTTACATTTGCTGTTAATTGATCTAAAGAGATTATGGCAGAGAAGGTAAAGGAAAAGATTATTTGTGTGGATCTCCACTGCCATAAATCCCCATCATGGGAGGGGACCAAGGGCAGAAAAACAAAACCAGAAAGGATGTAAACTAACCACCATATCAGGATTAGTTTCTTTTTTAGTATGGTTTCTCAACAGTGATCTAACAGGTTGTGTTTCATAGACAACCAAGCTGGTATAGAAACAAGACTGGGTGAAGAGAAATCCCATAAGAGCAAAGCAACTATCCCAGAAACAGGGTCTGGGACAATACATGAAATACTCCACTTCAGAGAGACACATAAGGACTCCATAAAGAACTGCTTTGTAGTAAGTGTATTACAAACAAAGAATCCAAACAGTGAAACAAGCACAGACACTTTATAACACAGATGAGGAGAAAAGCAAATGTCCTAAAATACTGCAGTGTCTGCTTTCATAACTGACCCACTTCCAGAGAACAACCAAAAGCTCTAAGTATTTATCACCCAAACATTTCTTGTACCACAAGAAGTCAGTGTAAAATACAAATTGGTGAACAAGATTGTTTCTAAAAACATCAGAATCCCCCCAATATTTTGTAGCTCTCCTTCCAAAAGCCCCTTGTGAGGTGTGAACCAGGAGAAAGGACCACTGTGCTGCTGCAGGGACCCACCTGTAGGAGTCGTTGAGGCGGCTGTGCCTCTCCGCCGCCAGCGTCCGGATCTGCTCCCAGTTGGCAATGAGCTCCTCCCGCTTCACTTGGATTTGGGAGGCATTTATTGGGTGAGACTGCTGCAAACGGTCAGCTTCTGCACACAGGGCCTTCACCTACAGCCAGGCACAAACTGTGAATAAGCTGCCAGCCCTTTACACACAGGTTACCCCAATGAACTGTAGTGTAGGTAAAACGTGTCTCGGGTACCTTGTCCTCCAGAGCTGCCAGATCCCTTTCCAGGCCCTCGTGCTTGCGCAGCAAAGCCTGCACGCTGGCTAAGTCTCTGCCAAAATCATCTGAGGCCATCAGCTGCCCTTTCTCCTTAATCCAGCTGATTGTTTCATCCACATCCCTTCAAAACAAAGCACAAATTGAAAGCAATCTATCTTGTACTGAAAAAGGAAGAAAGCAGGATGTGATCCTGTACGTGTGCCAGATGGACTGGCATACAAACCCATATATATTAAAAGGGCAGCCAACTACAAACATCCTTAAAAAAAACCCCAGCAAACAAAGAAATAGATTTTGTTTACATCTCAAGAAACTTTGAGTACTAAGAGGCCACACCAGATGCAAACAAGGAATGACAGCACCATCCCTGAGTAGATCCATTTCCCACTCTAGACCCTTCTCCAACTTAATTACAGCAAATCTCAAAATACTGTAGATGGAGATGAGGATAGAAAGACATTGCTCAAAGACACCCAGAACAATTGGGCTGACATCCATCTGGCAGAAAATACATCCCTTTTCAGGCTCATCTAGGACAGAACTGGGTGAAAAAAACCTCAAAGGAAAGGAAAGCAAAACTGCCATTAGCAGGAATGAACAAACTGCCAAGCGTTGAAAAGCTACATCACAATTATTCCAAAGTAATTGTAGAACAACAAGGTCTTCATTCAACAAGTCATGCAGAAGAGTACAGCAAAATCATTACAGACAGTAGCTCTCCTCACACCACTGTGTGCAGCTGAATGCATCACTAAACATCCACACAAAGATTCCAGCATTTCAGCACCTCTAGCCAAGTCCATACCTGTTGAAGCGCTGAACTTCAGCTGCCCCGAAGAGTTTCCCTTGCCTCTGGAGGGCAAGTCCCTTGAGACGCTGCCAGCTTGCATTTACTTCATCCTGTTTGGACTTTATCAGTTCCTCTTCAGGGTGTTGTTCCTGGCAAGCAAAGACCAATTTTACTTTCACGTGTTCCGTGGTTTTACATCCATTGACAAAACCTCAAAACGCCACTGGTTTTCATGAGATAAATTTATTGTTACTGTGCTTTCCAGATGACCACTCCATTCATTAGTTTCCCTGAAATTTCACAGTGCAAACATTCAATACCCATGTAGTGGTTTCCCTATGTACTAATTTGTCTGTGGGAAGAGGGCTGTGAACAGCAGCATTTTTTTTCCCTGCAATGCAATACTTCCTGCCCTGTCTCCATCCTTGATCAAGGCCCAGATGTCGTATCAGAAGAGATATTAAACCTGCTTGCCCAAGAGAAATACATTTAACCCCAAATACCACAGTTGCTTATCACTACTCTCCACATTATCAGGAACTTTCCCAGCTGGGGCAGATCTCTCACCAAATCAGGGGGAAAGAGAGAAAACTGTAGCCAAAAGCTGCTGTTATACCTGACTTGCCAAGAGATTTTCAACACACACAAATCTTACCTGGATAAGTTTGCCAGCAAACTGGTTCACTTCATTTACTCTTTCCTCATGAGCTGCAAGGTCTGTCTGGAACTCTTCAAACTTCTTTTGCAGAACCTCAACATGTTCTAAGTCCTGTCCAAGCTCTTCTGAGGTCACTATTGCTTCCTAGCAAATTGCAAAAGAAAAAAGTCTATTTCAGTATATCCTATGGGAAATCACTACTGAAAATTAGGAAGCAAACTGTCCTAATTTTCAATAGGTCAAAGACAATCACAGTGTTTAAAGTCAGATTTAAAACTCCATTCCCCACCCCAACACTTAAGTGTTATTGCAGAAAATAGACAAGATCACTGAGGGAATTATTTTTTCATCTTCCTTGGCCATATTAATTTTTCAAGTACAAATTTACGGCACATTGAGCGACTACAATTGGCACACATTTTAGACTGTTTATGGGCATTTGCTGTAGGCTCCTGATGCAAGATTTCTGCATGAAAAGTGCCCTGTCATGTTCAGTAACAGTTATGCAGTTTACAGTTTGAACCCACAGTGACACAAAACAGAAAACCCATATGATCATTTTGTGGCTTTTTTCCCCTTGATAGTGTGGTTTGTGGTCTGTTTCCTCAGAGTTCAAAGAGTCAAGAGCCAACAGTTCTCCTGCAGCTCACATCCTTACAATGCATATTGTAAGGATATTCCAATCATTAAGTAATTACATACACACTGCTGGGTGCTTGGGTTGGCTCCTTTCTCTAACAGATCATTTAGAATATTTATTAAAGAAACATTTGCTTTTACATGGTGTAGATTTTCCTTACAGGAACATTGAATTTTACTCAGGTCTCCTCAAAGGAAATAAGGAATTCATCATATTAACTAAGCTCTCCAACACACAGGCTTCCTCTGACTCATCACTTTTTTTGTGACTGCAGAAGAACAAGTAGTAGTTTGCACACCTGCTGCTGGTGCAATATAAATAACTAAATCAAGTGTTCGGAGCCTTTCCAAGCTCCCTGTGACGACCTGACCTTCAGGGACTCTGTCAACAGCATTTTCCACACAAACATCAGATTTCCCACCAAGGACACAGTAAAGACAGGTAATTCTATACCTTGTCATTGATCCAGTCCATGACATCTTCGCATTCCCGAAGGAACTGCACCAGCTTCTGTGCCTGCAATAATTTGACCCCCTTCTCTCTCATCTTTTCCATCAGTAATTCCCACAGTCGGTGCAGCTCCTGCAGCCGAGTCTAAAACAGCAGGATGGTGTTATTAAAACCCAGTATCAGAAGATAAGATTTAGTCCCTTCCTGACCTTAACAGTAGATTTACTTTTCTAAAGTTGTACACCCTAAACTTTGCATCAGACAAAGGGTTGACAAATCTCACATCTTCATCTCAGCATTAGCTTTCAAATTATGTGAACTGTTGTAACAACACAAAAGTAGAAATTACTGAATAGTTACATACTTTTTACTAATTAATGAAGGTACCAAATGACATAACCATGAGGTAAACATTGAGATAAAATTTTATGCTAATATGAAGTAAGACCAAAAATTTGCTGCTTCAAATGTTCAGCCTTTTATGTAAGTCAACTTCCAGTAAGTGAATCTCATCTTCCTTTGGGAATTTATTTTTATCTAAGACAACACATTCTGTTTCAAGTCAAACTTGTGCCATTTTACTGTATTTTAACCATTTCTCTTAACACTAATCAGTTAATATATTTAGCCAATGTTGGTAAGTAATATAATACTGATACAGTAAGAGTAATTACTGGTTTTAATATTGAGTCTCTGGCTGAACTCGGTGTTTCAAAACTGTTGGGAGCCACTGTAAATTGTACAGACAACGAAAAGAAAAACCACACTCCCACACAGGCACACAAGTTGCAAAACAGGAAAGTATTTGCTCCACCCATCATCTACAATGCTTTGCTCATCGAGACCTGAAACTTGAAAGTCACTCAAGAGGAGCTTTTGAACCTCCTGGGCGGAGGTTCCACTAAATCCACACAGAAAGTTCAATTAGGGAGGTTTAAAGGGAGGAAAGAGCTGCGGGCACTGCCCCAAAGGATGGTGCAAACTGTCAGCAAGGAAGGAAGGAGGCATTGCAAGCACAAGTTGCACAGCACAGCCACAAGTGTCACCTACTCGGATGTGGGACCCCACTTGGGTGGCAGTGACTATCGGGCGCTGGGCCGTCCGGTATGGTGTGAAGGACTGAATCAAAGGCATGTTATCACCCCACACAGCACAAATAACAGCAAGGGTTTTGGCTGTTTTTTATTTGTGGTAAAGATTATACAAACACTGGGAGGTTTCTAAAATAAGCACTATCTTAGGGATTTTTTGCTATACAATGTGTTAAAAAAAATCTGCTTGTCTTAGTTACAATCTTTTCTTAGTTACAATGAAGTGATGAACGGATCAATTAAGGTTGATAATCACTACAAAAATATCATGAGTTCCCATTTTGAAAAGCTACAGCAGCTCTCATCGAGATCCTACAAAGGAAAAAGGTTTAAACATCTTTGCATTAAAAACAAAAATGCAGCCATCACAGACTGAAATGAGTGAGGCCCAGAAACAGCAGATTTCAAGTGAGAACACGAATTAAACAGATTTGAATGAGTGGCCAATACAACTTAAGCAGAAGGCAGAGATCACTAGAGACCTGATCTGAGCCAGAGCACAAGGAAATTAGATGGTTGAAGTTGTCTGGTTTGGTTGTGTTACTTACTATTGGAGAAAATTAAAATGCTAAATATAAGTAAAAAATGAGTGGTCAACATGCCTGACATCAGGCTTTGTGAATTTGATTTTGGGAAGAACCACAAGTACAATTCATTTGCCTTGTGCCTTTCAAAACATCTTTGAATAGTTCACATCAGAACTGGAGAAAAGCTACAAGCTGGGTGCTCATGAAAGAGAAAAATACCTCTAAGCTTTACAAATATAAATTCTCTATTCAAATACCTGTAGAATTTTAAAAAGCATTTAGGGCAATGGAGTTATCTGTGCGATCTGGACAAAGTGCTTAATGAAAATTCTGTAAGAGGGAGGAAGAAAATGTTTTAAAACTCACTCTTATGGTTTCAGATGCAAAATGGCTTTCATTAATCATCTGATTTCCAGTCTCATCCAGTTTAATGATAGCTCCTGAATTGGCCTGCACCTCAGCTTCAAAGGCTTGGTGCTTCTGCAGCTTCCCCTGCAAGGAAAACATCAAAGAATGTGACTGAGACTTGCACAACCTCCTCCACACTCCTCAGCACCAAGATCTTTAGTGTATTCCATGCATATTCAGTCCTGACAAACAGTAAAACAGCACAGTCACAATCAGTTTTACCATGAGTTTCACAGGTGGATTCAAACACCCCAATTTCAGTTATTTCACTCTTGGGTTTGCTCTTTTACACAACAGTGTTCAAACCCCTGAATGCCCCTCAGCTAATTCCACCCACACAAGCTTGTTTTCTACAAATACCTTTTTTTTTTTTTTTTGTGGAACCAATAAGCAATAATTCATGTTTATTCACAAAGTTAGGGCATCCAACAAATTCTAGGGTTAAACAAAGCTGGTTTTACGCTACATGACAACAAAGATTTTTTTTCTATGCTGCTGTAGCATCTAATCCTTTATTAGAAATATCCCAACGATAGCAGCAAAGAAATCAGAACACTTTGTAAAGCCACGGCTATTCACATCAATCCTTCTTCACCGCCCTCAGCTCAAGTTTCACTTCGGTGTTTGTTTTATCCCAGCTGACCTGGAACGCCTTAAAATTAATAGTACAGGAAACAGAAAATGGCAGGAGGACTTGCCTGCAAATTGCTTGGGTCTTTGTAGTTTTCATCAGATGCTATCTGCAGTTTCTCTTGGATCCATTTCTCCAGCTCATCTGCATCACGCTGGAAAAACTGGAATCGATAGGAATCTTCAAGTTTTTGGCGCCTCAGAGAAGAGAGTTCCTTGAACCTGTGGTAACGGTCCAACACTTGCTGACGCCTTTCTTGGATATCTTCTGCTGTCTCCAACACTTTTACACCGCTCGGATCCATTTTCTGAAAGGCAAAAAAAAAAAGTAAAAATCAATGTTATGTTTGTCCTATAAAACACTAGTATGGCAGGAAGAGATCCATGCAAGAAAAGCTGCTTCTTTAAAATTACCCATGGTTCACTTATGGTCTTGCTCTGTGTGTGCAGGCATGTGTATGAAATATAAATATTACATATATAAACAAATAAAACCACACTCCTGGCAGAAAAATAATGGGAAAGGAATATTTACAAAGGCATTTAACATCTACTTGTTTTGGACAAATATGGCTGCAGTGATACAAAGGCTGTGTCATGTCAAACATGCAAGTGTCTGATACAAGTGTTCAAAAATGGGGGTTTGTGCACATATACGTATAGATACAAACATAAAATATTTGCTGTACAACACAGAAAACCTGGAAACACTATTTGAAATACTCATTAAAAGATACAGACTATTACTGTTCTTTGAACAGCTAACTGGCCCACACGTATCTCTCTATATTTTACATACATACACACACACATCTCTCCAATGCACCTCCTCTTTGTTCCCTCAATTAAATCAAGTTACAAACCTCTCCTGCCACTCTACACAGAACCTTTCAAAAGCCAATAAGAAGCTTTATAAATCTGACATTAGACGTCTAAAGTCAAGAGGCACTTTGTTTAACTACTCATCTCCCTCTGAAAATCCTCCTACATTGCTTTATATACTACAACCTAATATTGTTACCACAGGCAGCAAAGACCTGATTACTGCTCTACTTTAGCTCCTTTCTATTAAAATTAAGATAACCTTTCATCTTCAGTTTCTAAATTTTCAAAAAGTAATTTGATTTTCAGTAAAAGATCTGAGCGATGGAATAGAACTGTAACACAAATTTAAAAAGTAGAACTATTATTGTCATTGGATTTGGATATTTACCCACTTATTTGAGAAGCTGCTGCAACAAACACTCTGTGCTTGAACAATTTTGCAATTAATGTCTCATGTGTAACTCAATGATTTTCTCATCAATTCTGTACCCATCAAGCTAAAGGTACTTCTTAATCCTGTCAGAGACAGGGAAGAAACCCAGACTAGAACTGCAGACATGGGCAATCTTAAAACACATCTTTAAATATTAAATTGTTATTCAGTTGTTAATCAGTGCATGCTTTAATTAGACCCATATCTTGCATAATTGTATGGAAAACTCCTCAAGTTGGAAAGTGATCCACCCGGCCGTATTCCCCCTTTGGTTTCCAAGCACTTGTAAAGGGAACAACTGATAGAAAGGAACATATGGGGGCGAATCCACACATTCCTGAGCTCCCTTCCAAGGTCCCCACCCTTGGAGGGCAGAGACAGCCGTGCCTGCTCCCGGGAACTCAGAGCCCCAACTGCATTGCGGCACCTTTGGGAAGGAAAGAAAACTCAGCTTTGCCTTTTCTTCCCCTCATTACTGTCAAAGGAGGGCAAGGAAAAAAACACCCCAGTCTCTGTAGACTCTGTTACATAAACGAGGTCCAGGTTTCCTCTGGCAGCGGTAGCAAATTCTCCACTTGATTAGTGTATCTGAGTATTAAAAGCTCAACTCCCTGAACACAACTCGAGCTCAAGCACAGATCTCATTCCCTGAGAAAGCTGCTGTTTTTTCCAGTGCTCTTTCAACACCCTTTTTCCTCCAGGAAAGGAAGTTATTGCTAAAAACTTCCTTTCCTGCCCTGTCATGCTGTGTTTGAATCCCAACACCACCAGCTTTAAACTGCATTGTGCTCAGGAATAACACAGTGGCAGTTGGTCCAATTTACTGCACGGCTGGAACCCATCTCTGCTGATCCTGGTTTTGGGCAGTCCTGGGAGAAAATTAAATCCTACTTTAGTCTCCAACTGCACAGTCATTCCTTGTACAACACAATTCAACCTGTATTTCAGCATTAGACAGAACCTCCACAGACGAAGTGATTTGAAATCGCTGTAAATTATTAATTTAGGCAACTATTTGAATTATTTAAATTATCATTTAAAATATTCTCATGTTTTTAAAAACAAAATAGTAGATCTGTAATTCTGCCTGGGAGCTGGTTTGCCTCTCACCAGGCAAGCCCGGCAATCTGGCTCCTCTTTTTGCTGGAATTGGTTAAAAGAAAGGCTCCTTTTGTAGCTACAGTAAGTCGAGCGAGTCAATTGTAAAAGAAGTGCTTTGGTGTAGCAATAATGGACTGTTCTTCCTGCAGCACCAGCGACGTCAGCAGTGGCTGTGCTGCCAGAGCCAGCAGCAGTCACCAGGGGCTGGGAACTCCAAAGTCAGGGATGCTGCAGAACGATGCAGGCTCCAACTGCAGCACCCCTGGAACACCAATGCCCCTCCAAGATGTTTCCTTGGCTCAACTGCATCTTCTGAAGGCATCCAGGATACACCTCTGCACCTCTTGCAGGAATCCCACCAAGGAGAGGTTGTGCTTTATGTTTGTAATGTGACAAACACCGGGATGTGACAGTGCCCAGGCTGACCCCAGATAACCAGCAGCATTCCGGCCCCTCCCAGCACTGCCTGCACCGCATGATAAGGTTGGGCAGAGAGAACCTTCCAGAAGAACCTCGGCCTTCCCAACAGCCCCAAAGAGCAGATCTGAACTCAACATCCTCATGGCATTTGCATTTCTCCTTTCATACTCTCAGCCTGACTTCAGGTCAGCTTATGTCTAACTAAAAAAATCAGAAATCACTGTACTCTTGTGATAGTTTGGGTTTTTTTGTTTGTTTTTTTTTTTAAAAGGCAACAAAAAGAAGTAGGAAATTAAGACCAAAATTAATTAGACTTATCCTTCCGTCTAAAATGATCTGCCTTCCCCAGCCAACACAACAAAACTTGCAGGGGAACGCACAGGAGCAGGTATTTACAGCCACTGCAGCGCAAACGTTGATGTCAGCAACACCATTCAAGTTTGGGAACAGACACCGAGGTGGGTTCAACAGGAATTAAGGCGGTGCCACCAGGGCAGATGCACAGCAGAGCTGTCAGCATTTCCCTTACCAAACCATGTTTTCAGGGATTTAAAAGCACGAATGCTAAGTACATTCAGTGCTATGCAGAAGATTTCAGTGTAGTTTTAAAAGCAATTACATGAAGCCGAAAAATTTAAACTCGTTTGCCTGGAAACCACTGAGATATCAGTATATAAAGGTCACTGTCTTAAGGAGGAATAAAATAAATGCTTTCTCTTAAGACAAGTCCTGATGTTACAAATATTCAGCATGTGTGAGCTCAGTAGTAGGCTGGAATAGGAGTATTTTCCCTATCAAAACACTCCCTGCTTCCCAAGTATGAACACACAAGCAGCTTGATGCAATTTTTTATATTCATCAGTATCACATCCCCTCAATCTCATCTAAAGGTTTAACCGATATCAGCTACTCCCCTCCTGGAGATCAAGAACAGATTACTGATCTTTTTTCTTGAAGCAAAAATGGATATGAAAATAGCCTTCAAAAGGACAGAGGAAAAAAGAAAAACAATCACATATTTTTCCCAGCTTTCATTTCCCCCATTCACAGCTCCCTGGAAATGCCAGGGAAGAAGCCACTATGTGTGTCTCACCCTAAACCAGGCAGGCATGGTTGGTGTTTAAGTCCAGAGGTACCTTGTCCTGCAGGTAAATCAAAGAGAATCCTGCTGAAAACATGCACAGCTTCTGCAAAGGGAGCTTTGAATTTTAGATCCCTTATATGGAACTAAAGAATGTCATATCCTATACCATATCCTAGAGACTTAAAACACTATTGAGACCAAATTAAAGCTCAGTCTTTTGGGTTGTTGAATTTAAATTTACAAAATAAAGAAGTTTTATGTGCAGCAGAACCCTGTGCCCAAATACTCTAATAACAAAGGTCACTAACAGTTCCAAACCCCCAGAAATTCCAAGACAGAAAAATAAGTGAAGTGCTGCAGTACAAGGGAAAAAAAACGATCAAGATGTGCTGAAGTTGCTGCTTAACACTGTAGATTCCTCCAGACTCACCACAGCACAGGTAAAATTCGAATATGCCCCAAAATTTAGGTATTACAGGGACACAAGAAACTGTCGCTTGAAAAGAAACAAGAAATGTAAATTGTTTCAACCAAAGTGGCTGCAAAGCCGGTAATTTGGGCTGATTAGAGGGTTTGAGCACAGCCTCAACTATGCGCTTTTGAAATATGAAGACAATTAAAGACCTGTTCATTTTTAGGCATTTAATCTTAAAATCTTAATTCCACTATTCAAATAAGAGCAGCTGAATTGCCTCCCCGAATTTGGTGTCTTTATGTACAAGGGGTTTTTTGGCTTTGTTTTGTTTTAATATCACCATAGACCTTTGAGAAAACTATGCAGGGCTGGCAAGGACTGCACTGGGCTGAGACTCCTGAGAAAGCAAATTACCTTGACTGCATTGCAGAAGTGCAGAGTTTACAGGTAATACAAGATTATATAATTAACCCCAGCATTTTCCACCCCCATTTGTTACCTTTTCATTGTCATTTGAATTGCTGTATAAACATTCACATCACTACCATTCCCAAATAAAATCTATTGTTTGTGTTTCTCAGCTGAAATCTGGTCCATAGATCCTATTTATTTTACCAGGACTGCAAAGGAATCATCCCAGTGTCTAAACAGTTACACCACAACAATTCAAGGATTATAAATTTGTGCAAGTGGATGAACAGGAACCAAAGCCAACCTCGAATGCACAATATTCTGCACTGTAAATCTCATCACGGTTCATTTGCAGATGCTATAAAGGAAAAGATTCTGCTCAAGTACCTTTTAAAACAAAAATTTCTGAGAAAATTAATCCATATCAAGACCTAATCATACTGAGCTGTAACACCTCTGAAATGTTCACACATCATGCACTACAGACAGAAATCAGGCAACTCAAAGAGTTAAAGGAAAGACAGATCAGACACACCAAGTGCAATTAAAGCACCTGCTGTACAGAACAAACCCTCAAACCAGTGTTTTGTTACAAACAGGTCACTGCAATAAAGGCAGGCAAGTGTGGAGGGCACTTCATGCATTATGTAAAATACCTGGACTTTGACTTTACGGAAGGATGACAACATGATGGAGGAATGTAGAGTCTAAAAGGGAGGGGGAAATCAAGATAACGTTCAGGTAATGACCAGCATGAGGATATGGCTTAATTGGCTTTCCCAGGTGCATCTTCTGTGACAGTACCTGTTTATTACTCTCCTTTTGCTTTCTTGTCACATAAAACAATTTGGTGTTAATGTCACCCAAGTCATTGAGAATGACACACCTCCCCACTCAGAAAAAGGTTACAATATGAACGGGAAAACTTAATTTGCTAGGTACTAACCTTTCCAATTAATTACAAAAAACTACTGTAATCTGAAGGTAAAAAAAAAAAAAGTAAAGCAAGTTACCTGGACTTGGCAAATGATGGTTTCTGCTACAGCATAATCAAGGGTGATGGCTTAATTTAAAGACACAAATTCAATCAGCAGGTTTGGAATATAAATATTCACAAAGATGTTTACTTCCAATTACCGCAGTTAAAAAAAATGGACAAGTAGCAGTTTTTTCAAAAGGTATTTTTTGAGATGCAGCTGTTAAGTGCATCCAACGCACTGAATTTCCAGCTGAAAACTCCTTCCCTCCTCTAACCTCACATTATCCCCATGAACACACTGCAATCCCTCCATGGAAAAGTGCAGTTGTGTGTGTGCCTTTGTGCTGCTGGAGCTGTGGATTCCCTTGTGGCCTTTGCACAGCTTCACCTGGATCTGCAGCAGGGACCCAGCAGCTTCCCATTCCATCTGATCCACGGGCAGCGCTGGGAACACAGCCCAGTCTCCAGCCACGGCATCTGCAGTCTGCTCCACCCCATTTTTCCGCTGCCCACACTCACCCCAGGGACAACTGGAAAAACCAAACCCCCACACTACACTAACAGGCAGCAAAGAAAAGGGAGGAATTCGCATTATTTCCTCCAAAACAGAGGCAGTGATCAGCTGCCCCCAAAAAACAAGGTATTTATGAATAAAAAATTAACATCTCACAAATAGATTTAAAAAAAAAAAAAGGCACCAGAGATACCAAGTTATTTGCGTTAAATTACTAAGATATTTTATAAATGTCATAGTTGAGAAATAGCATTTCCTCACCAAGAGGTACCACCCTCCCTCAAGAGATTTAATGCTTCTCCTAACTCACTGCTCTGCAGGAGAAAAATGTGTAAAAAATTATTAAAACGTATAATTGACAGTCTTTGATATTAAAATAACAACCAGAAACATGTTTGCTAACTTCATCAACTATAGGTCTCATAGAAGCATAACATGTAAATCTGATTTTTAAAATAAAATTTCTATTTCAATCAGACCAATGTGGATTTTGCGGCTACTTTTTCCAACAAGACTGGAAATAAATTACTTGTGAACAGTGTAACCTGTTATCTTGGTTCAAGCATTTTCCACCGCTTAACAATTCTGTTATTACAGTTACAGATACTGCACACAATGCAGCAGAAAACATCTTTTTCAATCTTTTGTTCCTTATTTTCTCTGTGCAATCTATAAATAAGGACAAATAAAGACTTCATGGAAGAACTCACTGCTAGTTGCATTTAAATGCATCAAAATCCCACAGTGGGATTTCATATTTGTTTTGAACGAATCTGAATCCCTGACCAAGGCCTTTCAGTGAACACAGCCATCGGAATCTTCTGGCACTTCGCTGAAAACAAAATGCCAAAAGAAAATGGATTATTTGTTTTCCAGAAAGATACAGAACCATTTCAGGCTGAGCTGGCTTTTTTGGGTTGGTTTTCATTTTTTTCCCCCCTCCGATGTGTTTATTTGCCATCTCCAGACAACTGCTCTTCAAAACCTATTTAAATATGTATGAAAGACTGCTCAAGAGTCACGTACATTTTCCATCCAGCACACGAAGCTGGTTTAGCTACAAAAAATCCTGAGCAGCCAATATGAACCCGCTGAAAAAATATACAGCCATAATTGCTTATTTTCCCTTCAATACCAGGGCAAATGACTGCCCTATTGGCACGTATTTATGACCCAGCAAGGTAGGTTTGTGTCATTATAAGAGAGCAAGGCATACGTGGGCAGCAAATTGAGAAAGAATTGACCTGGGTTTGTTTTAAATTATTAAAAAAAGAAAATAACCAGGGCAGGGGCAAATCCTGGTTCTTTTCCGAAGGCAGCCGCAGCTCTTGCCCTATATATGACAGTGACACATATAAGGAAGGCACAGAGGCTTCTTTGCAGGGCCCCCTCCCTGCCGGCCCCGCTGAGCCCCGCCGGTGCCCGCACCACCCCTGGCCTTTCCACGGCTCTTCCTTCTCCTCGCCCATCCCCTGACCTTGGACAGGGCTGGGCTGCCCAGGAAGCCATTGCTGTGCAAGGATTCCCGGCGGGGGCTCCATCCACCCACTTACCCATCCCCCGGGATCGCTGCCCGAGGGCACGGCCGGGCTGCGCCCGTGAGGGGCGGGCCGGGGGCTGCGAGCCGCGGCCCGGGCTGGGAGGGGATTTTCCGCCTGTTTATCCCTCCCCAGGGCCCTGAATGGGATTCCAGCGGCGCCCAGAGGACTCCTTGGAAGGGAAAGGCTCCTTTGGAGTGAAGGGCTTTCTGAAAGGTGAAGGGCTCCCCGCCCGCCCCGCTGCCAAACCCCCGGCCCGGCTCCGCGATAAAGACCCGCCCGGGCAGCAACCGCGGCCGAGAGCGGCCTCAGCCTCGCCCGCCGCGCCCGTACACCTGTGCCCGGCCCCGGGGGCGCGGGGGGGA